>BQNB010053465.1:0-40002 GCA_026074375.1 Tanacetum coccineum | reverse complement strand
AAATTTTTTATGATCATGTTTCCTTTCATCTTAAGTGCGAGATTGACCGCGCCACCGGCGGCAAACTCCGCAATAAGAATGCCGATGAATCCTGGGCACTATTAAAGGACCTCGCCCTCTATGACAACGAAAGTTAGAACAACCCAAGGGATTTCGCTTAGCCGGTCAAGGCAATCGCTTTGCCTTAAGATGTCCTGAGTACATTCGACCGCCGTCTAATCGAGTTTGAAAATCAAGTCCAACGCTTGATGGAAGCTCATCTTGCTCCGACATAACTTACCCAAGTGAACAAAGTCACTACCTCATGTAAGATCTGCAGTGGTCCTTACGACACTCAGTATTACATGGAAGATCCCGAACAAGCCTTTGTTAAATACGCATCCTCGCGTACCGATGAAGCGGGAGGCAAGTGGTATACTTTCAAGCCCGAGCAAAACAATCTTGGTGACACCTATAATCCGTCATGGATAAGTCACCCAAACCTTAGGTGGAGATAACCCCAAAATTCTCAAAATAATTTTTCAAACCCACCTAACCGGTTTCAACCCAATGGTTCAATCCTAAACCGTTCTTTCAACAACAATCCTCGAAGCTTTAACAATCAATCAAACCTTAAAGGATTGGTATCCGACTTCATGGCATCTCAAGACGCTAGATTGTCCAAGTTTGAAGCCGATTTCAAACAACGACAAAGTGAGATGACCAATAAAATTGACACAGTGTTGAAAGCCATCACCGATCGAATAGCAGGAGCTCTACTTAGCGACACGGTTAAGAACCCGAAATTGAGGACTCATCTAGTTTTGTCTGCTCGTTCTTACCCGACAATGGACCCGCAATGCTCAAACCATGTCCATGGCTCAATCAACGCCATCACAATCCACCCCAAGCAGCCTGAAGGATCCCAAGTTAATAGACCTGACGAAGGACATGAAGAAGAAGGCAACCCAGGAAACACCACTCGAACCAACTCTCGAAGATGAATTTTAGAATTTACATCTTAACCTACCGGTTCTCGAAATCCTAGCTATACACCTACAAATTTGTGGGTGTAGCGGCCTATAGACCTACAAAAAATTCCTCTTAGATTTTCTCGTTATATTTGAAAAGTTGACGAGAAGTACTTTAATAAAAATATGTATAAAGCGTGGATTGTTCATGGGTGTCAACCTGGAACATGGGACATCTAATATAGAGATAAAACTCCATGCCAACTCTCCTAAACATCCACACATGTTCATCTTTAACTTTTTCGTATATTAAATTCTGTCTCAACACACAATAAGTTCGCGTAATTCCATTGCCGAGTTACCTATGGTTATTAATGTTGTTCAAAACAAGATGAATTTTGTTTCATATAAGTCCACTGTTTCAAGACAGAGTAACCCGGTAAAGTTTTACTAACAGGTGTATTGTATTGAATGCTAAAAAGAGTTTTATTATGGTGTCTGAATTTATTGGGTGTTCGTTGTCCTTTAACATGAGCGAACCGTGTGGACCTATATATGGAATATTGGATTTGTTACCGAAGCAATGAATCTTACAATCACGATTCCCGGATGGGAAAAAGGGAATGACAGATGAACGAAATGTAAAACAAATATTTATAACTTTTTTACATTTAATTCATATTTTCCTGTTTGGGTATCGTTCCAATGAATATAACCATCCTTTTAGTTTTAGTAAACTTATAAGAAACAAGAAGCAATGCTTGGGGATGCGGGACTCGAACTTTGGTTTATATACTCAAAGAGGAGTCATTGATCCGCACAACTTAACCATTGCTTAGGGAGAGCTTGGTTCATTCTAAGAAATGGCAAAAGGAATAGGTAAAGGAATACTATGGTATTATTATTAAAAATTCGTTATTAAATGAAATAATTATGAAATATAACCAAAAATTAAAAAAGCAACGGTTAGAAAAATAATTTGTAAGTAGGACATGAAGAGAAAAAGCAGAAAGTGGAAGTTACAAAAGTTTTTTCACATACCTCTAAATTTGATGAGGAATGCTTCATTACAAAAAACTAGGTAATGACTCATTGCATTCTAGTTTATCAACCACCTTTAATCATTTCTATTATCTTTCCTTACCCATTAAAACCTCCAACCAAGCACACCCTTAATGTTATATTGTACATATTATTTTATTTATAACTATATCGATTTCTTTTTCATTTAACATTGGTTTTGAATGAAAAACAAAAGGTAAATAAAATCACTACATAAACTTAAAGGTGTTCTACTTAGATATTTACTTATAGGAAAGAACGAATTTCGTGTTCACATATAAATTTAAAAATTGTTAGCTAATAAGTCCTATAGGCTCGGCCCACTTGTTTAGTCCCATATCAGTTGTATATATATATATATTTATTTTTACTTTCTAAGCATAACATACAACTATTGAAATAAAACCGTATATATGCTTTGCCTAACAATATCTAGCTAGCAATTAAACAAGAACAAATGTCATACAACATTATTTTTTATTCGTTTTGATTTTATAATGAGCTTTGAGATGCCCTAAGTTTTGTAATTAGCAATAGACAATGGTTTTAACATAACATATTTGTTGAAGATAAATAGCAAAATTAAGGAATTACTTTTTGATTATTTTCCTAACCATTCAATGGAAGCTCATAGGTTTACATTGTCTTCGATCATGTAGAAAAAAACCTTATATACAAAATTTTCAATTCTTTATATAGAAAAGGCCTTCTTTACATGGCATTGTTAATGTAAAACTAGACTTGTATTTTTTAATAAATAGGGAAAATAAATAAAGTACCAGTCAAATAATAAGTTTCTAATAAATAGGTCGCGTCGTTTACTGAAATTAACTTAAAAGTCATCAAACTATATGTTTATTTCGTTTACAATCAATTTTCAGTCAAATTAATATCAATCCGGATAATTATCCATAACAACAAAAATGAACCAGACACTAACATATTAATAATACTTGAACTTAACAAAAAACTATTCGGCAGAAATCATTTTTAATCATCTTGAAAATACTTTTTATAAATATATATATATATATAAATATATATAAATATATAATATAAATATATATATAGTGGCTAACACTAAAACAATTAAAAAATTGAACTTTTTACACACTAAACTTGTCCCCATTCGTATTGCTTTAATTGGTTAATACGTTGGGTTCTCAATTATGCATTACAATTAGGCATAAAATTTGGCCAAAATAAATGAAAACAAACACATAGTTGGACGACCTATAAGTTAGATTTAATAAACGGACGACCTATATGTTAAAAACTTAATACTTTGTTGATCTTCATATACATTATTCTTAAATAAATATTTAAATAGTGCAGAAATGTGAAAGTTATAAATGTTTGTAAGGGGCTGTGGTGTGAATGTGTGAAACTTTTCAAGTTTAAGAATTAAAAGCTAAATAGAGGGGTAGTAGACTCGAACACATGTTATCTTGTGTGAAGACGAGATACTGTTGAATTATGTCCAAATATGAATTAATATATGTTCGGGAATTATACGAGCGTATGGGGACGCACACGTTTATTATGTAGATATATCGAGTAATTTATATATATATGTTTTAGCAAACGTATCGTTAAATGTTAACAAAGTATTAATAGTAATTAATAAAGAGTTAAGGGCCTAAAATATACAAAAACCGAAGATGAAAGGGTGGCGGTTGACTTCCCCTATTTTCCTAGTCGGCTAAGAAATCTATCTAATCTTATAAGGATTAAGGAAATCTAGGGGGACAATGATCTACATGATTGGGCCTTCATGTCATTCACAACTGAATTGAAAAACCTAAACATATATATCGTCTTTGTTTTTTTTCTTTGCTCGACAGATTCTACAAAACCCAAAGGGTTTTCGTTTTCTTTCTCCTTCTTTGTTTGATCGCTAATTAAACCCACAAAGGGTTTTGTTGGCTTGTTGGTTCAACCTTAAACAAAGATATTCGATTTCACTTGGATTGTCCAAGATTTGGTTACCGTTTGGTATATCACTACTAGTACTAGCATACCACGTTATTTTGCTAAGAACGTAAGTGTGTGTAAGCGTAGAGAGATCAATAACGTTGATCTGTGGGTATTTGCGTGGTATTATACACCTCATATAGAAACGGTTGTTAACGTATTACCTGTAATAAGCGGTGTAGTCGTTACGTGCTAAAAGGTACCCCCTCTTCTATCCCATAAGTTTTTTTTATTTAATTAAATGTATTCTACATGTGAATACTTTTATTCCGCTGCGTACTCGTGTTAATTAATTGGTTAATTAGATTGTAAAACCCAACAGTGGTATCAGAGCCAGGTATAGAATCTTTAATTACAAGGAATAAAATTGGATAAATTAAGGTTTCATGATTAATTTTAATGCCCCGGTGGGCGTTTTATGTTAAAAATATTTGATCTTGATGGTTAATGTTAATACAAATAAATCGGTTTTAAACAAAACGTTTAGGCTAAGGTTTTATTAATGACAAAACATAACAAACCATTTTTCTCAAACCTCTTATTATCTCAAAACAAGATCTTCTTTATCGTATCCTCCCAACTTTGTAGAAAGCACATGCAAACTTGAAGAAAAAGTGTAAAAATCTTTTTAAAAAAACCACTAATCTTATACACAAAAATCGTCTTTACACTTAATAATTTAATTACTTTCATTTAGTATAAAATCAAATGCGAAAAATCAACGAAAATCTAATATAAGAAATACACAAGATATCTCAAGATTTTTGCAAATCAAAATCGATTTTAGATACTAGTAATGCCGGTGCCCTTAGTTTTTGCCAAGCCGGTGCCCTCGGTCAACAGCTAACCGGAAGAAACCGGCCTACAGTAATAGACTTTGGCTATAAGTCCAAGCATTTCTCATGGTTTTTCGCACACAGCCTTTCTCATCTAATCTTCTCTCTAACCAACTGATCTCTCTCTCTCTCTAGCATCTCTTTCTAAATCTTGTGTAGGTAATTCACTTCAAGAAAGGAATTGCCAAGTACGTAAAAGTTTCAAGCACGCCTCAAAAGTGTCTTGATCGTGATTCATCTTACTTCATTCAAGAGATCATCTTGCTGTGATTTATTGTTATATTATTAGTTGTACATCAGTTAGTGTGTGTTATTTCGAATTCTCATGTGTGAGAAATACGGTGATGAACTTTGTAACGTATAGAATGTGTACCATCGTTGTGAGGCTTCCTTCGACCAAGTGAAAAGAGCTCGTGACTAGTGTGTAACAAACTTTCGAGAGGTGACTCGGGAAGCAGGAGTAATGCAAAGGAAGGTGTTCCATATAGCCGCAACCACTATAAATATGTGTCCCGATAACTCATTCTACATCTCTATCCTTCTCTTTACTCTTACAATCTACTTACTTCTTAATTAATCAACATCATAATCTAGAAATACTTCACTTAAATAAGTTTTAAACAAAGTGTTAAACAATTTTAAAAAAGCCAAATTATTTAGAAAACAATTCAAACCCCCCCCCCCGCCTTCTAGTTTTCCATAATTGGCATCAAGAACTAGGTTATCAAAGTTTTAAAATAAATTTGTATTTTAAAATCTTTAAAAACTAAGGATTTATGATACCAAAAACTATAAAGAAGTTCAATCTATGCAACGACCACCTCTCTTTGAGGCAAATTGTTTTATCTATTAGAAAAATCATTTTAAAACTTACGTAAAGTCTAAGGATATTGATCTTTGGTATATCATAGCTCATGGTAACTACAAACCTACCATCAAAGACAAGGATGGCAAGGAGGATGTTTGTTTACACCCAAAAGAAAACTTGATGAAAATTCAAAAGAAATGTTGTCCCAAAAATGAATGGAAGCTAAAAGGTTTATAACAATGCTTTACCTAAAAAGGAGATATGAAAGAATTCATGTATACAGGCTCAAAAAAATTTGGGATTCTTTAATAACTACTCATCAAGGTAACAACAAGTTAAAAGATAAAAAAATAGATCTTTGTTGTTCAAAAATATGAGGAATTTTACAATTACTGACGGATGAAACATTGATAGTAGCTTTCTAGATTAATACCATTAATATTATTACTTCTCTTAAAGCACTTGATGAATCTTTTTCAAGTCATAACCATGTTAGGAAATTCTTGAGGGCTCTCCCATCAAAATGGCGACCAAAGGTAACGGTGATAGAAGAATCTAAAGACTTGTCAAAGCTATCTCTAGACGAACTTGTTGGCAACCTCAAAGTCTATGAAGTAGTTCTTGAGAAGGACTTGGAGATTGCAAAGAACAAGAAAGAAAAATATAAGTCTCTCACACTTAAAGCAAGACAAGTCTTGAGTGATGATGTTACATCTTCCTCGGATAGCAATGATAAGGAATATGCAATGGTTGTAAGGGATTTCAAGAAATTCTTTAGAAGAAGAGGCAAGTTTGTTTAACAACCCTATGATGACAAAAGGAACTTCTGAAAAATCAAAGAAGATCAAAGATGCTTCAAGTGTGGTGATCCAAATCACTTTACTAGTGATTTCCCCAAAAACTCTTCTGGTGATCAAAAGGCATACGTTGTCAGAAGTTGGAGCGATAGTGGAGATGACTCAAAGAAAGAAGAGATTTGTCTCATGGCTCACTCAAACGATGTACTATTCGATAATCTTTACTATAGTAGTTCATCTTTAGATAACGAATCTAGGCAAAATGAGTTTGACAAACTTGGTCAAATTAGTCTTAGAATTATTAACAAAAACAAACATCTAAAGGCTAAAAATGAATCACTCAAAAAGACCATTAACGAACTTAAAACCAAGCTAGACACATTAGAAAAAGGTAAAGAAACTAGTAGCAATTGTGATGCTTGTAATGAACTTAGATTAGAAGTCAACTCTCTAAAACTAAAACTAGCTAGTTTTGAGAATAGTAGTTCGTCTTTACAAAAAATGGTCGAAATGCAAAAACCGTCAAAAGATAAGTGTGGATTAGGATACACAGAGACTATAGCTTCCTCTAGAAACACTAAAATCAAAAATCTAGGAGATCAACTTAAAAAGCTCTCTGTAGAACCGGCTTGCCGGTGCCATTCATCAACAGCACCGGCTTGTTCAAACGAACAGCACCGGCTGTCTGATGACAGTGCAGAAAAAGGAAAAGAATTGGAAACCAACGTAGTTAAACAAAATGACTCCGTTCTAATTACCAAAAAGTCTATTTTAGGTGCACCAAAAGGTAACAAACTACCACCAATTCTAAAACTTGGTCAAGGACATGGAAAAAGTAAAATCCAAACGCCCCATAAAACGACCCATAGGAAACCTAGTAGCCTTTACCCCAAAAGCGATTATCGTCAAGTAGATTGGAACTATGAAACACAACATGAACAACAATTCCAACCTCCTATGTATAATCAATGGTGTCCTTTTCCTCCATTTCCATACATGGGACAACCAAACGGTATGTATAACACTAACGGACCCATGAGATATTGGGGACCAAATGCTTGAGTTGTTTTATGCATCTAGGTACGTCAAAAGGTGAAACTTGACCCAGATGAATGGATCCAAGATAGCGGTTGTACTAGACATATGACGGGAAACAAAGATCGCTTCTCATCCTATAAAACCTTTGATGGAGGTAACGTGTTGTTTGGTAGTAACACTAAAAGCAAGATCATCGACAAAGGTACAATCTCTCATAACTCTCTCATCATCAATGATGTAAGTCACATAGAAAATCTTAGTTTTAATCTTTTTAGCATAGGTCAAATTTGCGATAAAAAGTGCAATGTACTGTTTAGTGAAACCGGTAGCAAAATAATTAAAAACGGCATAACCTTAGAAAAAGGAATTAGGAAAAATGGCCTTTACATTATGAAAATAGGGAACTCGCCAAAAGGCGCCCTATATCTAACCTCTATAGATGATACTTCGACCTTATGGCATCGAAGATTAGGTCACGCCAATATGCGACTTATACAATCGCTATCATCTAAAGAACTTGTTAGAAACTTACCAAAACTAAATTTTGAAAAACATTTTTGCGACGCTTGCAACGTTGGAAAACAAGTACATGAAAGCCATAAGGCTAAAAACATGGTTTCTACTTCTAAATGTCTAGAACTTTTGCATATGGACTTGTTTGGTCCGTTGGCCGTTCAAAGTTACGGAGGCAACTTCTACACTTTGGTCATTGTTGACGACTATTCAAGATACACTTGGACAAGATTTTTAAAACATAAAAATGAAGCTTTTGATCATTTTGAAATTCTAAGTAAAAAGATTCAAATCCAAAAAGGTTGCCCCATTATTTCAATCCATACGGATCATGGTCGGGAATTTGATAATGAAGTACAATTCGAAGCTTTTTGTGATGCTAATGGCATTACTCATAATTTTCAGCTCCACGTAATCCTCAATCAAATGGGGTAGTAGAACGTAAGAATAGAACACTACAAGAAATGAGTAGAACATTGCTAAATGAACAATCAATTTCTTAAAAGTTTTGGTGTAATGCCGTTGACACCTCCACCTACATTCTAAATAGTATTCTTATTAGACCTTTTCTCGGAAAAACTCCTTATGATCTTTTCAAAAGTAGAAAGCCTAACTTAGAATACTTCAAAGTTTTTGGTTGTAAATGTTTCATTTTAAATACCAAAGACTACCTTACCAAATTCGACCCTAAATCGACCGAAGGTGTTTTCTTAGGATATTCCCCTAATAGTAAAGCTTATGTTGTTCTAAATAAAGAAACCATGAAAGTCAAAGAATCTCTCAATGTTAAGTTTGATGAAACTCCTCCTTCTAATTCACCTCCTTTAGTAGATGATGACTTACTAGAAGTCGACATTATAGAAAACCAAAGTAAAGACTTAGAAGTCAAGGAAAATGAACCATCAAATAAACAAATCTCAAACATCAAAGAATCTAAAGATCATCCCTTAGGAACCGTCATAGGAAACCTTAATCAAAGAACTCTAAGATCTCAAGTTCAAAACCAAAGAAACTTCTTTTGTTTTGTCTCCTCCGTAGAACCTAAAAACATTAAAGAAGCCATACAAGACGAAAGTTGGACTATGGCTATGCAAGAAGAATTGAAACAAACAAAAATCTAACAGATAGTATGCCAAAAAAAGGGGAGGCTAATCGTGTCAATCAAGGATTCTTATAAATATCTTAATTATCTCCTGTCAAAACTTCTTTTGTATCGAGGAACCCTTTTGCTCTCAAGTCAAGGATAGATACCAAAGTCTAAAACTAATCTCAAAACCCTCTTAATCCATACGAGATTGTCGTTTAGGTTACTTGACCTCTCTGGGCTCAAAATCTTCTCCTCATGGAAAGGATTCTAAGAGTCTTGGCTATCTAGTTAGTTGGAACAAGAAATCGGACTCATTATTCGCTTAGCATTTGAAATTTTATCAAGTTGCCCTCCCGATATATCCTCAAATGAACATGCTATACTTTCCATGTTTGGCATGAGAATATTTGAATCCTTTTCAAAGATGACAAAAAAAGCAATATGGTTTGAAACTAAACATAATGAATCTACTTGTTCTGTGATAATGCTCAAAACCCTTGCAACAAAATTACTCTAGTCGGAATGACTGCTTAATCATATCATCCGACATGATTAATACAGAACTATCTTCGAAAGACGAAGCTAGTTTTTGTCATCTCTGAAGAAAACAAAATTAACGAAAACAATCTCAAACTTAAATCACTCTCTAAAAGAACTCTCAAACAACATGAGGAATTACTTGTAAGATTTGTCTACTTGTGTCAAACCAATTTTTGCTCTCTTGTATCTAAACTCTTTTCTTTCACCACATTGTTTAATACAAATAAAACAGTTTCTTTTGTGATATCTCGTGAACGTATAACAAAGAAACACATGGACAATATGTCGTTTCAAACACGTTCATTGTAGCTACATTAAAAGGAGGCTTAGGGTTTTTCTCTCAAAATAAAACAAATTTTTCTGTCATTGAGTCGAGAAAAACTGCACCTCCAACATATCAAAACTTTACTCAAAAACTTACTACAAAAACCCAGTCTGCCCGTCGGCCGGTGCCATTCAAATTTCAAACCGATGCCCTTTTAGAATAGCACCGGCAGTACCGGCAGACCTATTCTCAGCTATTAATATATGAATTTTTCAAATTTAAATCCAAGTTTTCCCTCCTTGTCACATCACTTAGGCTCTAAGAATAGAAGTTGACCTGTGCCATAATCTAATCATTAGATTTTAACTAAATTAACAAGTAAAACATTTAAGTCCACCTCAAATCTTCTTCTATAAATAGTGCACCATTTTTTGCTCTTCTCCTTTCACTCCTACCTCTCTTGTCTTACCTTTCTTCACAATGCCTAAAGAGAACAAAACTAATCTAAAACGAACCGCAAGAATTAGTGTTAGGCCATGTTGCTTTGTCAATCCAAAAACTTCTTCTCCTCCCTATCAACCATTCTCTCCACCATTGGACTACACATCGGGAGCTCCACCAACTTCTCCAATAACCACTCCACCACTATCTCCAATCAATACGACAATTAACTCCAATGAAAATTGCTTGCTTACTCCTAAGTCAACTCCTCCTCCATTGACTTCGCCACCACCCGCTCCTACTCAACCATCCAAGCTCACCTCACCGGTAACTATTAACCTTGATCCCATTGAACTCTTGTTCTCTACTCCACCATCTTCTCCATCTTTCCTTGATTTGCTAGGTGATCTTCCACCATCAACAACGAATCCATCACCTCCTAGACCATCCTTTGCAACCATTGAACGTTTGGCAAATGAACCACCTCCTATTCCTCCCATGGACTCTACTTTTCCTTCGACAACTCCGGAGTTAGAACCAACACTTCCTCCTCTCCCTCCACAATGCTTGCCTAATCCACCATCTCAACTCCCACCTCTTCCGCCATTGGGACCTAACAACCCTTTTCCTTTGCTCACCCATGAGATGTTTTGTGAACATTGCCAAAGAACTCAAGTCTTGGTCGACAATCTTCAAAGAGAAATGAAGTCATTCTACAACCAATTATCTCAACGCCTAAATGTCTTACTTACAACATTCTAAAAAAGAGATCTTAAGTAGTAGATAAATTACTAAGTAGATTCATTAGGAATACTCATTAAGAAATCTCTTGCTCATCCTTAAGTTATTGTTTATCCTTTTGTTATTGTGGTTCCTGATAAAAAGAATTTGTGCTTGAACATTTTGTATCTTCTTCAAAAATTATGTGTAAAATTCGTGATCATTGACTTTTTTTAGTCAGCCGGTGCCATTCGATAACAAACCGGTGCCATTGATAGATCAGCACCGGCTAGCCGGTACTACAACACGCCATTTCTATTTCTTGGACCCCTAACTTTTCTTTGCAGGAACTAACAAAGCAAGGGGGAGCCTATCTCATTGTTTCTAACATATTTGTTTTGTAGTTACCATAGCATTCATCAAGGGGGAGCTTTCCATCTTAACAATATCACTACATTTCTCATACATTTGCATTCCATTTTTGTTTCGACAAAAGGGGGAGAAAGTAACCTAGTTTAAATACAAGTCTAATCATCCCTTTGGCCTAATATGTTTTGTCATCAACAAAAAGGGGGAGATTGTTAATACAAATAAACTGGTTTTAAACAAAACGTTTTACAATCAACTTAGGCTAAGGTTTTATTAATGACAAAACATAACAAACCATTTTTCTCAAACCTCTTATTATCTCAAAACATGATTTCTTTACTATCTCCCAACTTTGTAGAAAAGCACATGCAACTTGAAAAAGTGTACAAATCTTTTTAAACCCTAACTTTACACAAAATCATCTTACACTTATTAATTTAATTACTTCATTTAGTATATAATCAAATGCAACAAATCCAAGGAAAATCTCATAAGATTACACAAGATATCTCAAAAAATTTCAAATCAAAATCCGGATTTAGTTTAATGTATTCATAGTGTTTTGTTCCCTTAGTTTTGCAAGCCGATGTCGTCTGTCAACAGAACCGGCATACAGTAAACTTTTTTGCTATAAATACCAAGTCATTTCTCATGTTTTCACATACCTTTCTCATCTAATCTTCTCTCTAACCAACTGATCTCTCTCTCTCTCTCTAGCATCTCTTTCTAAATCTTGTGTAGGTAATTCACTTCAAGAAAGGAATTGCCAAAGCACGCCTCAAAAGTGTCTTGATCTTGATTTATCTTACTTCATTCAAGAGATCATCTTGCTGTGATTTATTGTTGTGTTGTTAGTTGTACATTAAGTGTAGTTTTGTTATTATCGATTCTCGTATGTGAGAAATTGGGTGATCATCTTTGTAACCTATAGAAGTGTACCATCGTTGTGAGGCTTCTCCGCCAAGTGAAAGGAGCTCGGTGACTATTGTTTAACAAACTCTCGAGTAGGTGACTCGGGGAGTGGAGTAGGGCAAGGAAGGTGTCCTTGTAGCCGAACCACTATAAATACTTGTGTCCCGGTGAACTATTTATACACTCTATCTTCTCTTTACTCTTACATCACTTACTTCTTAATTATCAAACATCAATATCTAGATCACTTCACTAAAAGTTTCAAACAAAGTGTTAAACAAGTTTTAAAAGGCCAAAAAATTTAGAAAACTATTCACCCCCCCCCCCCTCCCCCTTCTAGTTTTCCACACATCAAATCAACCACAATATCAATCGTGTGTTAATAGGTGCAAGTGGTGACGATGACCTCATGATGCGTCTTTCGGCAGAAGCAGCCATCGACTCTCGCTGTACTCTTTTCCGCCCATTTCCCAAAATAAATCGTAACCGTTTATGTACCTGCCAACAAAATCAAGGAATCGTAAACATATAGCCAGAAATTAATATAGGAACATGGAATGATGGAAATACACATCTGGTCTATTTCTAGTAAATAGAAAACTCGCTGGTTATGCGTTGACCCACTAGTTTTAACTCATTAGGCCATTTTTGCGCGAGATACCACCTGCTGGTTGCCGTAACTGAGGCACGACATTAGCAGTAGCCTAAAAGAGATTGTAATTCTTAGTTAAATATGAAGTGCCCACAGTCTAAAATTAAAATGATAAACATATAACAACCTAATAAGATTCTAACATAAGAATTGAGCAGCAATAATACCTCCTCGAGGAAGTATTGTTTTCGCAAGTATTTCTCCAATTGTATCTCCATCTCTCAAAGCACATTGTTATCGTAACAAAATTATTGTCATAAAATGCTGAAAACCATAAAACAATCATGTCAAATAAGACAAAAACAAAAAGAAATCATATGAACATTATAAGCTCATAAGCTGGAAAATAAGCTAATCCAAACATCTTCAAATCATGTCAAATAAATAAGCCATAAGCTTAATTAAGCAACCCCATAAGCCTAAAAAAGTAATCTTACCAGCTTAACTACAAAAAATAACCAAAGTTTATAAAAACCCTTAAAATTAATTTAAAAAAACAAAATTAACAAAAACCCCAATTTATGATAAAACCTTAATTTCAAAATTCAATTTTTTTTCATATGTTTAAGTCATAATAATTGCTAAACTTGAAAGAAATAAGATTGATTTTTGTACCAACATCGTCGAAAAAAAGGCATATATGTACCTTTCTTTATGTTTCGGGATTTTGATTAGACTGAATCTTCCACATCTTAATACCCTTAAAACTCATCAAAAAAAGGCATCACTCTTATTGAAGAATACGTTCAACAAATCTGAAGATTTTTTATGTTGTTAAATGGGTTTGATGAATCAATTAACGAATGAAATGGAGAATACCTTTCCGTCTTGGTTGCACCGTTTGGTTTATCAATCTGTATGAAAGCTGGGGAGGAAGGTGGGGAGGATAGAAACCGGAAGGAGAAGAAGAAACACGTGTGTGAGGATGTGTCATAATAACATTAACCCACTAAAGAATAAATGCACCGAGTATGGAGGTTTTAGATTTTAATGCACGGGTCGGGTTGGGCCGGGCGGGTGGCATTCAATGCCTTTACCCAAGCGATCCTGCTAAATATGGCTGTAAACGAGCTGAACGTTCAGTGAACATTTCATGAACCGTTCGGTAAAAAGTTTGTTTTTGTTCGTTTATTTATTAATGAACGAACATGAACAACATTTTACGTTCGTTTAGTTAAATGAACGAACATAAACAAAAGTCTTGTCCGTTCATTTATGTTCGTGAACGTCCGATTATTCGTTCGTTTATGATCATATATATGTTTATGTTCATCTATTGTATCTTTATGTTATATAATTCTAAAATTGATTTACTTAAATAAAACAATACTAATAGAACACAACATAGTGTATAGTTTTGTAAATTTTATGTTTATTTACATTCGATCGTGTATGTTTATTCGTTTATGTTCGTTTAGTGTCTTAATGAACGAACATGAACAACCATATTTCTTAATAAATGAACTTGAACAAGAAAATTTGTTCGCTTAAGTGATCGTGTTCGTTTATTTGTCCGGCTAAAATTAAATGAACGAACATGAACAAGTTTCCGTTCGTTTTTGTCCGGTTTGTTTACAGCCCTACTGCTAAATGTAAGGATTGATAATTCTATCATGTGTAAATCATTTTTACACGAATTTAGCAATGTTTTAAAAACTGGTTTTTAAATTGACCCGACCGAGTCACCGGGTCACGGTTCAACTGGGTTTTTCGGCCAAAACCGGCTTTCGATCACCCAACTGGTTTACGGTTCAACCGGCCGGGTCAACCTAGGTTTTAAAACATTGGAATTTAGATCAACATTTGATGAAAGTTGACACGTTTTCCTTTTATTGTGTTTATTATATATCTTGTATTCACTTTCGTTGGTCCATATGATAATGACCAATTTCCACGACCAAATTGTCATATTTTGCCCTCGAGCACACAAGCATCTTATTTTTATTTACATGTTTAACATGTTAGTATAGGCATGGTTCCTAGAACTCTCCGAGACCCATCATAGTTCCTCACTGGCCAAGTTAGCTAATTGCTACTAGGATCTCAAAAACCTCCAAATCCAATTTTCAAAATTTCCAAGTTTTGGAAGATGGTATTTCCGTGTGATCAAACACTAATCACTTTCATTAAGAAGTTAACTATGCGTACACGAACTCTAAGGCTAGTAAAGCACCCAAAAAACATGTGAAGGATTCTCCTTATCATATGATATGAAATTACGAGAAATAAGATATTGTAGCACTTTCTCAGCAAAGTGTCCGAGACTCGCATGATTGACAGGAAGCAAACACTATGTATAGGAGATGTCTTGGTAACTCGGTAGATGTCTCACGAACTTTCACATCTGAGGAGGATATAATAAGTCAAGAAATCATTTACATAGAAACCAAATTCATCAAACCCAACAGTACATCATCTATTCTCCGTAGTAAATTGACGCACATAAATAAGATTTTTAATTATACTAGGACCGACAAGTACATAATAAAGATATAAAGGACGATTAAGGGTGGGCAGAATGTTATGGCCAGTCTTGGTAACGAGAATTGTTTTCCCGTCACCCACACGAACGGATAGATATAAACAATTATTATAAATAGTACTTAAATTACTTAAATGTGAGTTTAGATGAGAAGACGCACGAGTCTCTATATTCTATGTTGCATCTTCAAGTTTCATTGTAGAAAAAGCATTGGGAAGGAAAGTCTCTTGTGTCGGGAGCTAAGATGGACCCGAACTTAAAATGCTAGTCGGGGTAACTTGTGACATATGCTAAGCCGAACAGGCCTGCCTATTGGGCTGAAAAACGTGTGAAACTGTGGACCGGCCAGGAAGGCCTGGTGGGCCGCAATAGACTGTTGGGCTGAAAGAGTTTAATGTGCCTGTTGAGTTTAGGGGTATTTATCGGTTCGATTATAGGGTTGTTCGGTTAGTTCGTTTATTTTCGGGTAAAATCGAAAACGAACCGAACTATATTCAAATTGAATTAAACTGAACAGAATAACTCGAATTACATATTTTTAATTATTTATTTGTTTAATTATATGAATTTTTAGCATCAAGAAAAAAATTCAAGCCTAAAAGTCTTATATTTATACTAGAAAAGAGTTTAATGTATCTTTTGTAAATAAATATATAATTTCTTTTTTGTGAATTCGGTTTTCGGTTTGGTTCGGTTTTCATTTCTCGAAAACTATATCCAAACTGAAAATCGAATATTTAATTCGATTCGATTCGGTTATAACCTCGATTCGGTTTAGGTTTTTTATTTATTCGGGTATTACCCGAACAATGAACACTCCTAGTTGAGTTTCCAGAAGTTGTTGGGCGCCTGTTAGGTATGTGTAGCAGGTGTACCAAATGGGTTTGAACCCTAGTCAATTTCAAAATAACCTTTTATAACCGATCAATTGAGTATTTACGGAAAAAGAATAAGCCCCGTTTTTTTAACAACACTTTATTAAAAAAACTAGCAAGAAGCTAGAAGAATTACAAAGTTACAAGATGAGGATTTTTTAGCCAATCAACCCAACTAAACGACACATTACATCTAAACCGACTCCAATAAAAAGAATACGACACAACATCATCAAAAATAACCGCCTTAGAAGGAGAAATCACACCAAAGACACACTTATTACGATAAGCCCAAATTAGCCACCACAACCCAAAACACACCCCTTCTAACAACCTTTTATGCTTGATAGGAATCCGAAGATTTACGATCCAAGAAACCCATTCATCGAACGTATGCACTTCCATGAAATCCACCTCCCACCAACGGCAAATCTTGCGAAAATTATCTTTCGCAACAAGGCAATCAAAAAATAAATGACTTGACGATTCCGTGACGCTACCACAAACGGGACAAAGAATAGACGGAATATCTATACCTCTCCGGGATATATTAAGACGGGTAGGCAAACAATCCATTCTCACCTTCCACGCATGAATGTTAACCTTGATTGGCACCGCTTTTATCCATCGAGTTTGAGTAGACACTTCCGGAAACCTGTTATCATCAATAACCTTTCTAGCCGAAGCTACCGAGAACTCACCCGAACCATCAAGCGTCCAATACCACCTATCAGGCGTGACACCAAGAACAACACCTTCCACGTAAGTCGTCAAATCCGTCAACTGATCTTGTTCCACTCCGCTTCTAGGAGCACGACGAAAAGACCAGGTCAAGTTCTCCTGTGACAGTTTAGAAGCCACATCGACAGTCTTCTTCACTTCCAGCGCATAAAGCCTAGGATATCTTTGTTTCAAAACCATGTCTCCATGCCACAAATCCTCCCAAAAATAAGTATCCGCACCATTGCCAAGCTTTTTCTGCATAAAATTATTTAAGTGTATACCTTTTATCTTCAATGTTTCCACCTCCTGGAGAATGCTTCGCCAAATGGACTTGTAACCAACCTTGAATCCGCTACCATTTTTCCCATCTTCGCCATGAATAGCTTTAATAACCCTAGTCCATAACAAGTTCTTTTGAGTTGTAAACCGCCAAACCCATTTACACATAAGAGCTCTATTAAGCGCATATAAACTAGAAACACCAAGGCCACCTTTCTCTTTAGAACACAAAACCTTACTCCATTTCACCCATATCGATTTTTTACTATTTAAATCGACACCACTAAAAAACCGACTTCGAATTGATTCCATGCGTTGAAGGACTTTCATTGGCACCTTGAATATAGACATATGATAAATAGGCATGGATCCTAGAACCGCCTTGAGAAGGGTTAAACGACCACCTATCGATAATGTTTTCATCTTCCATTTTGAAAGACGATCTACCATTTTATCCACAATCTCATCCCAAGATTTAATCCGAGACATATTTCCCCCAACTTTCGAACCTAAATAAGCAAAAGGAGCCTTAAGGACACCACAACCAATTCTATTTGCAGCTTGCACCACCCTATCTTCACTCACCACAACACCCAATAACTTACTCTTGCTTAAATTAATACTAAGACCTGAAGCACGATGAAAACATTTCAACACATATATAATCGTATCAATATTCTTAGTACTCCATTGCCCCATAAACACCGCATCGTCCGCATAGAACATATGAGAAAGATGCATAACCGAATTAAGCACAATGCCATTAAACATGCCCGCATCCACAACTCTTTTAAAAGAAATGTGAAGACTCTCCATAACCAAAATAAAAATAAACGGAGAAAGAGGATCACCTTGTTTAAGGCCCTTAAAAAACTGAAATTCCTCCGTAGGGCTTCCATTCACTAAAACCGATCCCCAAGAAGATCGAAGACATTCTTGAATCCAACCACACCATTTTTCACCAAAACCAAATTTTCTTAAGACATCATCAAGGTAATCCCACCGAACAGAATCATAAGCCTTTTCAAAGTCAATTTTTAGAATAAATGAATGTTTTTTCTTCAACTTACACCACTGCAAAACCTCATTAAGTATAAATGGTCCGTCAAGAATTTGCCTATCCGCAACAAAAGCCGATTGCACCTCATTAACAATATCTCCAAGCACCACCACAAGACGATTAGCCAAAATTTTGGCAATTATTTTATAAAGGCTCCCAATAAGACTAATCGGTCTGAAATCCTTCACCATTTTTGCTTCGGGAGTCTTCGGAATCAACGCTATGAAAGATGAATTACACCCTTTTGGAATGCGACTGTAATGAAAGAAATATTTCACCGCCGCCAACACATCTTTTTCTATTAAACTCCAAAACCTTTTATAAAAACCAAATGTGAATCCATCCGGCCCCGGAGATTTATCAACACCACAATCCCAAACCGCCTTTTTAATCTCTTCATTTGACACTTCGGCTTCCAAATCCAGTTGTTGCATTGAATTCAGATGATGAGGAAACTCCATATTAAGCATCGGCCGAACAGATTTAGGTCTATCAAAACGATTCTTGAAATGATTAAGGAACTCATTTTTAACCATATTAGGATTTTCCACCCAATCTCCTTCCACCAGAACCCCTCGTATAGAAAGTTGGTTTCGTTTCTTATTAAGAATACCATGGTAATATTTTGAGTTCTCGTCGCCTTCAATTGCCCATTTGATTTTTGCTTTTTGAGACGCCTCCATTGCACACAATTTATCCACCTCTTGAATCGATTTTACAACCTCCGCACGTTTATGCAAAGTATCAGACGACGCATCTCCTTTGTCAATGATCATCTCCAAATCAGCGAGCTCCTGTTTCAGCACATGTTTTCGAGTTTTCGGACTTTGTCTCATGCCATTCCAAACACGTATCTTCTTTTTTAGATATTTCAACTTGTTCATCATGTTGATCATAGCATTAGAATTATCTACCGGAGCTTCACGCCACACCTCATTAACAAAGTTCTCAAAACCCTCCATTTCCAGCCAATAATGAAAAAACCGAAACGGAATAGGTCCATAGTCATGAGTAGATTCACGTAATAATATAGGACGGTGGTCTGATAAAAATCTATCTAGGGTGATGGCTGATAAATTAGGACACTCACTCAGTAAGCTTTCGGACATGAGGAATCTATCAAGCTTACTCATCTTTGAAGCAGATCTGTGACACCATGTAAAAGAACATCCACCAAGTGGAACCTCCTCTAAATTCGCCATTGAGATAAAAGAGTTAAAAGCATTCGCCCCATGCACGTTGAAAATAGTTCCAAATCTCTCATTTTTATTACGGACCTCATTAAAATCACCCATGATAATCACTGAACCTTTCCAATTATCAATGACGTGACATAAATAATCCCATAGACTTTTCTTTTCTGACAACTCTTGCGGGGCATACACCGAAATAATAAGAAGTAATTTGCCATTAGACACCCAATTTCCTTGAATCATAACAAAATAATCTGAAACCGTTGAATTTAGTTTCTTAAACGCATTAGGATCCCAAACACATAAAATCCCACCTGATTTACCAACCGAGGCACTATGCACATAATCAAACGCAAAGTTACCCCAACATCCCAGCAGCATCTTTTGATTTCAAACAAATCAATAGACTCAATTTTAGTTTCTTGCAACGTAAGAAAATTCACCTTGTTAGAGACACGCAACTCCTTTACCCAATCTTTTTTAGCCTTTGGGTTAAGACCTTGGATATTTAAAGACAACATATTCATCGGGGGAGAAGAGGGGGAAAACACCATCCACTCTTTGCGATTCAATGATCTCTTCAATATTCTTCATACACCCGTCCATATTAATACCCACATAGTTTGTCCCACCATTAACCAATTCATCCATCATGCATAATATGAACCACCTTTCCGAGATAACTTCTGGACTCTTTCAATGATAGACGGCAGTCCATAGTTTCCACACTACTGTTTTTGTACGTGTTCAAACCACGATGATTAAAATTCACTTCATCAGTTATAATTGTTTACATTCACAAATTCACCATTAATTTATCCTTCTGATATCCTTATCAAATTTCAACATCACAATTGATCTCTCTTGGTTGTTGTAAAAACTAGGGAGGGTCTCCAATTATCTCTTTGGGATCCGCCTCCTGATTTTTACTTATATCTTATCCTTTATTTTTGGGTGAGAATACATAAATATTATTAAAAGCGGGTCTTCTGATTTGTTTTAGCCATTTTGCTCACTAGATACAACACCATCCTTGGTCTTTTTGGATTTCCTCTCAACCTATGTTTCAGGATTTCACATTCTAATAATCAATTTCCCCTTGTTCCGTCACTCAGAGACTCTCACTCAACCGAATTCCTTCTTAAATACTTATTCACTGTATTCATCTTCGGTGTCACTTTCCTCATCAATTTTGATCTTCCAATCTGGAGTCACAACCACGATAATATCTTATGGCTCGCACCCAATGCGTCTTAACCTTTTTAATTAACATTTTAAACATGATTAAATATGTAAGACATACCTTAGGTGAGAACACACAAAAGTCTTTTGCAAAAAATGGTATTTTTCTTTACTCCAAGGTCTCCACATTTAACTAGGTTTTCCAAACACACTTCTGTTAAATTTCGAATAATATAATATTTTCTTTCAACACTTTTAAAGGAAATTTACCATCACAATTTCCCACATAGAACTCGTTCAATCTGTTTTACATGAATTCACTAGACGCTTGGATTAGCTTGAGGGACGAGAAACCATGAACATAGTACTCGTAGATAAACAAATAACTTCCTACTTTGCCTAAACGTGTCAATAAGCTATAATAACCCACAACAACCACCATGGATCTTAAAATCGCTATATCGGTGGGAAGCCTTCATTCCTCATATACCCAATTTTTTAGATTTCTAACCCAACTCAAACTCCTTACCTTCCCATTTTTTTTTTAACAAATAACATGTGAATTCAGGTGTTGTTTTAACAAGGAATCACTAAAACCATCACTGGCTTGCTTTCAATTCTCTCCCCATTCCTTTTCCGCTCGGATTTTTTACTCAATTCGCATTGGACAACCTACATCAATCCCCCCTATTGCTAATGTCCTTAGTTTTCAAATTGGGGTATGAGTCTAGATCTTTCCTTTCTACTTTAGGCAGGTTGATGACTGTTAGTAGAAAAACCTTAGGCACTATGGACAATCTAGCGAGCTTAGCTTGAATTCTATGTCTACCAATCCTCACAGTACATAAATTTACCAACCAACACACGCTCCACAACAAAAATGTAATTTAAAACGCAACACCAACAAAAATCTGATTCTCTTTCCAACCTTTGATATTTTGGTGTTAGGAATAATCGCAATCTACCACAATGGACACCATATTTGCAATACACGCTTTCCATTTAGTCTCCTTGAGACACTACCGCTTGCTCAGGAAAATTAGTCATCGAACAACGGACGTGTGAGTATCTTCAGCATACCATCATCATCTTTAGGTCTCTTCAGAACCAATTTGAAATCAAATCTAAATAAGATATCACCATATTTGAAAAATAAACAAACAATAAAACAAATAAAATAATACATTCCAAAAAATGAAATGCGGGGTTTGGCCGTTTTGGATTTTGAAAAGTAATCAGGATTAGGTTTTTTATTGGAAATTTATTTGGAAACAAAAAAAAGATAAAAAAAAAAAAGAAAATAAATATAAAAAAAAAACAAAAAAAGAGGAGGAGGGGGGGGGGGAAAGAGAAGGATAAAGACAGAATCAGGGTTAGGTTTTTTATTGGAATTTAATTGGAAAAAAACAAAAAAAGAGGAAAACGACAAAGAAGTAAACCCTAAATCGAAAACAACAACCCTATAGATCCTGATCATCAAATCAATTCACTAAACCATAGCAACTGTTCTTGGTGTGAGTTAGGTTATCAGCTCTGCTTGATCATTGTTTCGATACATAAGGTGTCAAATGTATCCACAATTCTATCATGTGTAAATCATTTTTACACGAATTTAGATCAACATTTAAAGGAAGTTCACACGTTTTCCTTTTATTGTGTTTATTATATCTTGTATTCCCTTTTGGTGTTATGACCAAGTTTCATGACTAATATTACATTCGTCTTAAAATAAGTGTTCAGTTTAACTTTTTAGAGTGAAATTTGTTCAGTTTTTACCTTAACTATTTTTGTGTGTGTTATATACTTGATGTAAAATATATTAATGAATTGAGTTTCGAGTGTAGTTTCATTAGTATAATTTTCTTCAAGTATTATATAACATAAAAAAATATATTTATGGTCAAAGTTGAGCCGGTTTAGCTCTAAAAAATGGTCCTATTTTGTCCTCGAGCACACCAAACGCCCTATTTAGATGTTTGACATGCTAGAATAGGCGGTGCCATACATGATTGGAAGCAAGATGGAGTATAAATTAACCATATGTATTTAAGGAAAACTAAAGAAAATCAAAAACACGATTTTTTCGAAACAACTCGTTTAAATCGAATCATAGTGTTTATAAAATTTAACATTGTGCCGCAACAGTTGCCTCTGAGGCCCATCATAGTTCTTCATTGGCCATACATCGTTCCTAAGGCTACACACATTGGTAGCGTGACCTCCTCACAAGACCCAATCCTCACACATGAGGACCAATGCACACCCCAAAAGTCACGCGCCCTAAAATGATAAATTAGCTCACGAAGGTGAGTCGTGTGCTTTTCGGGCACCTTGCAACTTAATATTATTTACTTGGTTTTTGAGTGTGTGTGAGGTATTTTGTAAGGAATATTTGTATAAAGTAAGTATTTAATTGAAAGGTTTGACCGGTGATAATAGTTTCATTGATGTGGGTGAAAAGTGAGAGAAAGGAAAGGTAGATGGTGAGGTGTCGCTGAAGTGGAAAGTAAGTGAAAGTGTTTTTAATGTGACTGATGCGAGTAGTCTAACTGGTTCAGTTAGATCTCATAAACCTCTAAATATTTACACAGCAATTTGTAAAATTTCCAAGTTTCGGAAGATAGGTATTTCCGTGTAAAAAATGGGTGAAGGCTGAATTTATGTAACTTAGTTTTTCAAATATACCGATGTACGTAACCTACTAATTTTATTCCCGATCTACGTAATATACTTTCAAATACTTGCCAATGTACGTAATATTGATTGAAATGTGATTTGTTTGACCTGTTATCATTTAGAAAAATTACACTACTGGTCCCTCTCATTTGCGTTGACTTCCACCATTAATCCTTTGATAGTTTTTCACTTAAAAAGGTTACAGTAATGATCCCTTAACTTTCGCGTTGACTTCCACCTTTAGTCCTTTGACTTTTCCATCCAATATTTTTGATAACTTTTTTCTCTCTCCAAAACCTTATTATTTTTTCCTTCCGTTTTTATGCACGTTTTTATACACACATTTTTATACACGTTTTTATACACATATTCGTTTTTATAAACATTTTTATACACACTTTAATATTCACATTTTTATACACGTTTTTATACACGTACCGATACAGGTGCTTTGTATTCCACATGTAAGGGCGTGGTCTGGGGGGCTAGTTTTTTGGGAGAGTTATGTGAGTTTCTGTCGCGTGGAGGACTAAGGATTGGAAAGGTGTAGGGGAAATAAACCTGGCTGGGGGGTGTTAGTGGGGGGGAGAGAATATTCCGATGGTGGGGGGACAGCAAGTTTTTTTTTTACACGTTTTTTAGAACACATTGGTAGGCACGTTGTTTTTATCACAGTTCTTTTTTAGGTATTGTTTCAAAAGGGGGGAGAATAAGTTTTTATAGACATTTTTATACACACATTTTTATACACGTTTTTATACACATATTTTTATACTCGTTTTTATACACATTTTTATAAACACTTTAATATTCACATTTTTATACACGTTTTTATACACGCTTATATAAGGTTTTATACATGTTATTATATACATGTTTTTATATACACGTTTGTATACACACATTTTTATACCCGTTTTGTACACACATTTTTATACACGTTTTTATACACACGTTTTCATACACATATTTTTATAAACGTTTTTATACACAAAAAAATTTACACGCTTTAATACTCACATTTTATACACATTTTTATACACACTTTAATACTCACATTTTTATACACGTTTTTATATATGCTTTTATACACAATTTATACACGTTATTATCCTAATTTGATTTTGATCACAACGTGTGTATAAACATGTGAGTATTAAAATGTGTGTATAAAAATGTGTGTAAAAAAATGTGTCTAAAACGTGTCTATAAAAGTGTGTATACAAACGTGTGTCTATTAAAATGTGTGTATAAAAACGTGTATAAAATGCGTGTATATAAAAATGTGTGTACAAAAACATGTATAAAAATGTGTGTATAAAAACGTGTATAAAAATGTGGGTATAAAAACGTGTGTATAAAAACGTGTATAAAAACATGTGTATAAAAACATGTATAAAAACGGGAGGGAAAAATAATGAGGTTTTGGAGATAAAAAAAAGTTATCAAAAATATTGGGTGGAAGGATTAAAGGTGGAAGTCAACGCGAAAGTTAATGGATCATTACTGTAACTTTTTTAAGTGAAAAACTGTCAAAAGACTAACAGTAAAAGTCAATGCAAATGAGAGGGACCATTAGTGTAAAATTTCTAAATTGTAGCAGGTTAAACAAGTCACATTTCGGTCAATATTACGTACATTGGTAAATATTTAAAAGTATATTACGTAAATCGGGAATAAAATTGGTAGGTTACTTACATCGGAATATTTGAAAAACTAAATTACATAAATTCAGACTTCACCCTAAAAAAATCAAACACTAATCACTTTTCAACCATTCATGTTCTAACATAAATTTGGCCCACAAGAATAGAAAAGTTGTCCACCGACTATTTGGCCACAAGAATAGGTGAAGAGTGTTGACCGTTGACGCCGGGCAACAAAGTTTGAAGGGCCTCCAAATTACATATTCCGCTATATAGATGCATACAATATTTACGCGCAAGAAATTTTATATTAACAAGAAGGATTACCCGCGCGTTGCTGCGGGCCGTTTATTGTGTTCTTGTGGGGCGTATTTTTTTTATTTTTTTTTGCGGGTTTTGTCGATTATTTTCAAGTTATTAGGTATCAAGAATATTTTCGCGGGTATTTTTTTATTTGAATAAATATGTACTATAATAATATTTTTTCCCTTTATTTTGTGCTAACATTTTTTTTTATTAGTTCCTACTAAAAAACCCATTTGAGCCGGCCCAAAATGGGAGCTCTATAAACCGGCCGAAAATGAATGTCCAACAATAGCTACAGGAGGTTAAACGACGTATATAATTTTTGGTCTCATGTTTGATATTTTTTTTTCAATATGGCCTTAAGTGTTGGACCTTATGTAACAGGTATTTTTTTTATCTGAGTAAATGTACTTTTTGTAATTTTTTATTTTATTTTGTGCCAAGTATTATTTAAATTTTTTTTTAATATTGCGAATAAAAAAATAAAAAAAAACAAATTGACCGGCCCACTATTGGAGCCCAGTGGGCCGGGTACTGTAGCGTTGCATTGTTACTGTTCATATTACTGTAGCATTGGGTCAAAAACGACGTCGTATGACTTTTGTAATAAGATATATGATAATACGTATAACGTATGACGCATTTTAGCAGCCCTTTTTTACTTGTGTTTTGTAATATTTTTTACATCGTCAAGAACAACATACCCAATCTCAAGGTATGAGAAAATAGAATGTAGACGGATCATACCCCTACCCTCAAGTTACACCCGGATGTAAAGACCTCTTTCAAGGGGACATCCGGCCAACGACATTTCATCATAAGCATTCAACATAAATAACAAACTAGCAACTCATCGAGTACTAAGAATTTGTTAAAATCAACCATTATTAAAACTGAAATGTTATGAATCCGCTTGCAAAATTTTATCACCTTGCATTGTTCCAAGCATACGAAACCCAGATTAACGGACAGGTTTATAATACAATGAGTAATAAAACCTGAAAAAGAGTCATAAGAAAAATCAAAACATATATATTGCCAGTAAATTAAAAAGCCCATGAAGCAGATCTTTTCATTTGAGGCTTCATTTGTTTGTCTTCCTCAAGCGATATCATACCCAAATGTGATGGATCTTCAAGCATCATTTTAGCCACCAAGTAACCTGCTATAGACCATGTTTGGTTCTTGCGGGCTTGCTTACCTATAAACCGACCAAGCTTTCCATCATAATATTCAGGCCATTGGTCCATCAATAACCGGCTTTCGGCCAACTCAATGGCCTTTTTAGCAATTTGGGGTCGTCCTGCCTTGATACACGCTGCTGTGAGTAGCCATATGAGAACTGCAATGAAAAAAGGATAGTCAGCACCAAAAAGAACACAAAAAGTAATAATGTGACTCAGTCCATGGATTCAAGATACTCTACCAGGGTATAACCAAGGCTGAGCATAATAGACCGCGGACCGGACCTACCGGACCGAACATATTTCGGTCCGTCCTTACTCATATTCGGTCTTCGGTCCGGTCTGGTTCGGTCTTGAGCAAAACCGGTCTTTATGCTTTGTAAGACCGGACCGAAGACCGACCCGGACATGGACCGAACATTTCGGTCCCGTCCTCGGTCCCGTGTTTTAGACCAAATCGGTTTTCGGTCCAGTCCGGTTTTCGGACCGTGATCAACCCTACGTGTGTATATATATATATATATATATATATATATGCACTATCAATATAATAAAATGAAAAGATTTTAAAAGATGCACTATACTAACAGATTTTATAACAATACAACATGCTACAAAAGACATATTATAGGGTATTGACATGTGCAAAATGCGAAAACAGCAGTACAACATGATGGAAACATAAGGTATGGTTCAAAGTAAAATGATCTAAAACCGGACAATATAGAGGCCAACATGGATGGACATGGACCTACATGTTTTACATGGTGGTAGCACATATATGCCTTGAAAATTAAATCATACAACTTTGTGGTGTTTTATAAAAAAATGTTTGTTATTATGAATCCCGGTATAAAAATTTATTACGTAAGTGCATATTAAGATATCGTCAGCCTAGATGGTGTTTCATTCAATGAATGGTTTAAAAGTGTCAAGGAGGTAGGTTCGACCCATTTGTCTTTAAAGAAAGGTAAAGTCGGTAATTTCTTTCTAAAAAGTAGCTGAAAAGGATACAGGTAGAAAATCTCCGATGTTATTTAACAAATATAACATCCAGGTGATTTTATTCAGAATTAAGATGATTATTGAAGAAATATAGAATTTGTAATCATATCAGGGCACGCTAATTTTTCACATAAAATTTAACTTTGGACTAAAAAGGGTTTAGGGGAGACCAACCCGTACCCAAAAAATGAAACAAAAGGTCCGACCGGAATTCATTTGGATAATCATAAATAAGAGAATCTCACCTGGCCAAGATCCACCATTATGATAACTCCAGCTCGTATTCTTTGGATCACACCCAGTAACAATTCTCCATTCATGACTTTCCATAGCCGGGTAACATATCTTTAACGGCATTTCACCAACGAGTTCTTGCCAACGTGATTCAATAAGATCCATAATTGCCGAACTCTGCTCAGGTGTCGCTAGAGAAGACAATATAGCCACACAATTACCCAGACAAAACCAACGGAAATCCATTTTTGCGGGACTCACGTTCCCAATAAAGTAACCACCTCTGGTCGGCATGAAATCAAAAACCCATTCGGGAAGTGAGTCAGGGATGACATTAAACTTATTGACAGCGGTATGAGAGTATTCTTCTGTTTTGTAACGGTAAATGTCATTTAGTTGCTTAATATCGAGCCAAAAGTAACTTCTCATGTGGAAGCTTAGGGCGTGAAGGCGTTTGACAATTCTGTCAATACAATCATTATTACCCTCAGTATCTGGCTTTAAAAGAAGCAACGCACATCTTAGCGCCATGAAGAACAATGCCTGTATTTCAATCGGGTACCCATATACTCCCTGGTTTCAAAAGAAAACACAGAAGCTTTTACTTCATATCAGGATAAACAGACAAACACGCTCATAGACGAATGATCAGCATTTGGAACCAACATATTTAAGCTGTTGTTTCAAACACCAATTAGCAAAACTGACAAAAGGATCACTGACCTTTGTCTGAAAGAACGTATTTGAGCAAAATTACAGAAATTTCATCTCAAAAAAGTCGACTAACTTACCCGTTGTAAAATTTGTTACTTTTTGTAATAATTATCGTGTAATTTTTTTTTTGCAAGAACAATGTCTTTTAATTAATTATTTACAAGATTCTATCATAATCTCTTCAAAAGTAAACAAAGATTAATTAACAATACTGACCATTCTACGATCAATCATACAGCACCCGTCAGCACACAGCAATGTTGGGAAAGTATCAAACCCTTCAGAAAGACACAAAGTCATGATAAGGCGAATACCCCTTTGGCATTCGGGCGTTTCAGCTAGAGAAGAGTCTCCGGTAGACTTTGTATAAGCCCGAAGCAGAATAATCCACCAGAAACCAGAATCAACAGGAGCAACACGACCAATAGCACTTTCACCATAATCAGCCAATATCGTCTCGGTGTTCCTAACAGGATCATGGAGCACTTTGAAACTTGCTGGCATCACCCCTTCCCCTAATTTGAAATTGTCTACCTTCTTTTCCCTTGACTGAAGAAAAACTGTTTTTAACAGAAAATTCTTTACTATTTCTGGCTCTCCGTTCATCAAGAATGCCAATGCACTAGGCACAAAGTCCCTTACAAAAACCTGCCAAATGATATGAAATTAAACTTCATATATAAACAGTAAACAAGATCAATCGAATCGACTACATAAGATAGCTTCGATTACAATATATGAAATTAAACTTCATATATAAACAGTAAACAAGATCAATCGAATCGACTACATAAGATAGATTGCAATATATATTGTAATCAAAGCTTTCTTTTTTCTACATTTCCGATATATATTACAATCATTTGATTTGGTAAAAAATTTTGGGCTAAACTTAAGTACTTTCCCATTGCCAAAACATGAACGGATGCATTAATTCAGGTCCACTAGATTATTTCACTTCTCTTAATGGAAGGGTACTTTGAGGGGGTGTTTGTTTAAGGTTGTTTATGGGCTTATTAGCTTATCTGTATTTGGCTTATATTTCATTAGCTCAATTTTTTGGCTTATTCTAATATATGTGGGCTTATATAAAATTGTTATGACATACTCTGTAATAAACTTATATAAGCCCATAAGTTCCAAAGTAAGCTAAAAAACTGAGCTTCATCAAAAATAAGCTGAAAACAGATAATCTCGTAAGCCAAAAATAACCTTAAACAAACACCCCCTAGCAATGTAATTCACACTTCAGTTTTGTAAATGTTCCATGAAAATTACAACATTTCTGTTTAAAGAAGATTCAGTGCTAAATTTTACGTATTATAATTAAAAACACGTAGCGTATGTGTTTATAATTGCAAATACGTAAAATTTAGCACTGATATAGGATAAGGCCTTAAATCAGGTGCACAAGATTCTTTATTATCTTTATGGAACCCAAGGAATTAAAGAACATGGAGGAATTACAGGCCTACCAAATTCAGAGTTAAATACATCAATACTAAAGGTTTTGGTAGTCTGAGTAGGATGAATAGCTGCATTAGGCGAGCAAGTCGACACTTTTGTTTATAAACGACCAATTGAATTAGATAAGATTACAAACCTTAGGGTTAAGCATTCACTTTAGCTAAACTTCCTATTTGACATATTTCCATTTTAGATAACTATTAAATTCTACACCTTTGAGATAAATTACAACCCAAATCGCAATTTAAGCATATTCTAACTTGCCACATCTGATCATTACTTCACTTAACTTGAATGAATTACAGTTCAACATTGTGCAAATAATGGAAAGAACCCGGTGAGGGGCAGTTTAAAAACTATGCTCACGAAGGAAAACAACATTACCTGATCATAGTTAAGGTCCTCTGAGGAATTATCTAATGCAGCAATAGTCCCAACAGGCTGACCACGGAAATTGACCAGTGACCGTCTCAACGCCTCCCAAGCATCTCCTACAATCGGATGAGGTTCAAAGTAACCACTTCGTGGAGTACCCGTCCACCTTCCGGGTGAATACACACCATCAAGATTATCAAAACCACGAGAAGAATTATCAGCCATCCTATAAAAGTTGTTACGCGGTGACATGGTAATCGACATTTCACTAAAAGATCTCTCATCAAACGACCTCTTTCTTTCTATGTTAAGTGTTCGGGGCTGCTTTTCTAGTAATCTAGAAATATCAGAGTCATCAATTTCAAATAAAGAAGGCTGTGAGCTTCCTTCTTCCTCCTTCGGTTTCACAGAACCATTTGAAGGTCCATCAGCCGTTGCGGGAGCCATTGTTTAACTAACGCTTCAAAAAATCTACCAAACTCGAGGATTCAAAAATCTGTTCTTTACATAAAACATTAAAAACACATAAACAAATGAATCACTATCTCATAATCATTAACATTATAACACAAATAAAACAGTCAACATACAACCACTAGGTAGTAATCGCACCAAAAGTCAACCCTGCCGCATACTATACCATGTACGCAGTACGCTTATCCAATTATTTATGTGCAAAACATTCAGATTTGGGTAACAGAACAAAACACAGACATGAATGCAAAATTACCTAATTCGATTCTTCGATTCGAATATCAAAGCTCACATCCAAAACCTAACAGAATATGGTTTTCGAAACAAACATAAAAATGATAACTATTGTTTTGAAAGGGTATATTGGTATAAGGATCTTTATTCCTAAAGCAAAAGTTTTTCACACTTTTTTTAAATCACAATTCAAGAAAAAGTCAAAAAATAAAATCTGTGAATTCAGATCTGGTCAAACATCACAACCCAATGTAAAATGTACAAATTAAGCAAACTAAAAAAATAAGTAACACTTATCAATAACCTCCAACCACTAAATTAATAAGCTTTATTATAAGCATCAAGATCATATTAAAAATTCAACTAGATCAAACAATTATAACAACTTAATAAGCAAAACCCTTAACTTATAACACATAACATCACAAATCAAGCAACACCCATAATGTAAAACCAAATCTTGAACATATAAGAAAACTTAAAAATGAGCAAAACCCATGTAAAATCATGGGAATGGGAATCATACCTAAGAAAGATGGTATCGATATAAACTAGAAAAGGGTCTTTGAAGGTATCATCAAACTCAAACAAATGAGTTTTTACCTATATTTTTAATTCAAACTGAATGAAGGTGACTCCCTGCTGAAGAGGCTTACATTTATAGGTGTTTAAAGTACACATATGACTTGCAAGACAATAAACCTTGATGTTTTGTCACATTTGTAGTTTAAGTCCTTGCTTGTTTTAAGGAATGACAAATAACTTTCTGTTTTATGATATTTGAATTTTGGTAATAAAATTGATGACAAAAATAAGTTAGCCTTATCCACATTGATAATTGATTAATTGTTGCATAAAAGTTAGCTTAGTTTACTAGAGTTAGTTTAATTTAATTCCTTTCACGTAATAGTTTGATCATATTTCAGTTTTAGTGTTATTTTTTCAAGGACGGAATCAGAATTTTGTGAGGTTAAGAGACAACTATGAATTTTTTTGATATAAAGTTAATTTGTGAAAAAAAACATTGATTTTTCGTAAATGCGTCTTAAAAACATCCGGTCCGTTAAAATATATTTTTAGTGTTATGGTTCAAAAAAAATTATATATCCGGTCATATTTGGTCATGATCTCGTACATGTTTTGTTGTTTTTACATTCAAACAACGCATAAGTATCTAAAAACAAATATTTATATTCATATTCAAAAGATTTGGCTATCTTAACAAATTACATAAACTATAGTTATATTAATATAATTCCTTTGACATAATTGTTTCACTCATATAGTCATATTTAACTTTCAATGATATCTCTTCTAGTTCTATCTCTGTATTCAAGCAAGACAGGTGTATTTAGAAACAAATGTTTATTGAGATGAAATTAGAAAGGAAGAAAAAAGATATTCTTAGATGTTTACATTTCGGATAACTATGTATTAAAAAGGCAAACAAACTTTTATAATTAGGACACCCGGATAGAATTTGGAACAAAAATAGATTCTCTAAGAGCATGGATACCCTCGTGCCATTGGCTTGGTGCTATAACTAAAAAGTGCTGCTACGCATCAGAATTCCTTTGACATCACATTTTGTGTCGTATCTTTTAGCACCAAAAAATGTGGTACCGTTAGGCTGTTTTTTTTATTTTTTTCAATTACAAAAATAAAACATACACAATATAACTAAAATAAATTTCATTAAAATAAAAACACATTACATCAAATAAAATAAAAACATTACATACAAATTTAAAAAAATACCAAAAAAAGACATTAAAATTATAAAAAACATAAAGTTCACGATAGCCGCGTCGACTAGTTTTGTGGTTGATACAACGCCCAGACTCGTGCGTTTTGGGCATTGATGATAGTCGCGTCGACCGGATTCATCCCGCGTGTGTCGATTTGTAGCACTCTCATGTCCACGGAAATCCTTTGAGAATTGTATAAATTAATTCTCGAGTTTGCCTCTCTCTCGATAACCTTCATTTTTGCCTTACGGTCTAACTCGTATTGTTGTTGCATCATTTCTTGAAACATTGTCGGGTTTAAACCGGAACTAGCGGTCGAGTTTGACGAACGTTGACTCTTAGCAATTCGATGTGCCCCGGATGGTCGCGGCAACGCGTCTTCTCCAAAATGCTCGGGTTCCTCGTTGGTAACCCGAAGACGATTCCCGTCATCATGTTCTTGGTACGAGTCGGGTAGTTGTTTCTCTTGGCTTCCTCATTGTATACGTCGAGAATTTTATACCAAAACGTATCATTTTTTTTATCCGAACCTGTTTTTGGATCCTCGGATATTTGAATGAAACTTTCTGCCAAAAGCAACTCCTTGCCTTGGCTCCATAAATTTCAAGCTCGGGTCCGTTCCGCTTGCGGTTCCTTTTCTTTGTTTTTTTTCGACATTTTCTTCAAACGGGCTCCTTTTGTTTTTTCGACGTCGAGGTCGGGACCGCCTCGTCTTCATCTTCGTCTTCGTCTTCGTCATGTAGGTGGAAAGATTGTTGGTCGGATTGTGGTTGGGAAGCATTGGCTTGGTTTGGTTGTTGTTGTTGTTGAGAAAATTGGTTATATTCCATTTGCATTTTCCATTGGTTAAATAGAATTTGTTCGTCGGGATTAGCAAATGGGTTTTGAAAGTTGGGATAGTAAGGCATTTGGTTGTATGGAAGTTGAGTGGAGAAGCCCGGATTGTTGGTCGGATTCGAAGACGAGCCCGGAATTTTGTTGTTTGGGTCGTTTAGCATACCGATAACCCATTGATTGTTGGGATTCATTTTGTTGGAGAGAAAAATAAGAGAAGTAGAAAAATATATGTTATAAAATATATTGGAAGTGTGTGTGAAATATGAAATAATAAGGAGGTATTTATAGGATTTTTAAGAGGTAAAAATGAATTTTTTTGTTATTTAATACAAAAAAACTCTCCCTAGCCGTTACCCAGGGCCGTCTTGTGAATTTTAATGGCCTCGTGCCATTACCACAAAGAGGCCCTTACGCACACACATAATATACATATGTATGAGTAGTGCATGAACTAATTAAAATCGAGTCTGATATCATGTATATATATAATAGAATAACATGAAATTTGGTGGCTCTCGTGAAGCGGTGGCCCTGTGCAATCGCATCTCTTGCACTCCCCTAAAGACGGCCCTGCCGTTACCCAACGTATAGAATTCAAAATAAATAAATAAAAATTCCTTACCGTGAGGGCTGGTCACCATAGCGCAAGAGCCTATGACGCCGGCGCCGATGTCGTGCGCCGTAGACAAAGCTGGGCTGGTGCGATGGCGCCAAGCCATCAGCCAATGATACCGAATGCTCTAAACGTGATTGTTTCAAAATCATACAGAATAACACATGACCATTGGGTTTTGGTACGAAATGATGTTTATCTAGTTTTTTTCTTTTTTATCGGTGAATCATTTTTTATCGATGAATCGTTTTTTATCAGATATTAACAATATACTGAGATACGATTGCATGATTACATCTTTATCTTCATATACATATGCTCAAAGTCGTTTTGTTTAACGTGATTAAATGACTCAAATTTGAATGACGTCGACTGTCTCGGTTATATAAATTTTGATCACATAATTAAGATGTTACAAAAAATTAACTGGACGGCATACGAAAATAAGTTAGTATTCTTTTGAAAAATTGGTGGCTCTCATGGTCGCTCATTTCACCCATCGATCATTGATATTGTTATGATATTGTTACACTAGTGGTAGCAAGGGGCAATTTGACGCCTCCAATACCCCACTCAAGTCGGTCAAACAACCGACCGACTTGTGAAGGTGTGGATGTGCGAGTGTGCGTGCATTTTGGTTTTTGTGAAGTAAATTGATGTATAAGTGAGGTATATTTAGGCAAATTATGTAGGTTATGGTATTATACTATATTAGTGGTTATGTTAGTCGTGAAAAGAGGAATTGACGTAGCGCTGAGTTGACGGTCATGTTTGTGATAACTGTTGCACCTACCCTTAACTTCAAGCAATACAAGTGCCACATTTACAGAACTAGCTAAAGTGCAAGGCACTTTTATGATACTTTAGATTCTATATATTTTAGCTATGAAAATTTTACTAACTGGACGAACCGGATAAGTTAGAAAAAGTGACCGACACGTGGAATTATCTTGGAAGATCCGACGATAGTTTTTGGAGAAATCTACGGGTCAAGTTGTCTCTTTGTAACATGAGATTTGGAGTATCCGATACCCAAATTCTTTTTGTTTTATCATAAAAGTATAAAAGTGGAAAAGGTGATATAAAAAGAAAGTTTTCTTGCATCAATTTGGTATGTATATCATTTCACTTGTATAGGATTCAGAGATAAGTTATCGTATTGGATAAATTAATATAAGTTGACTTGATCTGTAATAATATCTTTGTGTTTTATTATGAAAATTCTAATAACTTAATGAGAAAAGTTCATTTGCATATCACTTTCTTCTCACATACTAAGGGACAAATTTCCACCATCCATTTGAGTTTGATCTAATGGTGAGGATTAATCTAAGATTTAACTTTATTTAATGGATAAGATTAAACTTTAAAAAACATACACCACCCTTCTTACCTTTGTGTTTTTTAATTAAAACACACTTTCATCCTTATTTTTAAAAATCACATACTGCAAAAAAAGTAAAACGTTAAGATTTATAAATTACACCATCGTGACGAGCATTTAATTATCTTTAAATAGAGGGGCACTTTCATATACTTTCGACAAATTTTTTTTTGTTTTTTTTGTATTTTTTTTTGTTTTTTCTCGTGCAGTATTTTGTTTGATATATCACTTGTGATATTACACTAATCTGTAAGTTAGAACACTTCACATGCTTTCGTAAAACGGGTATAAATATTTGTGTGGAACTCCAACTGATTCATCGTTTTTGGCATTTAAAAGTACATATCCTTAGCTTTCTAACCATTTATCATACATAATTTTTGGACCTCCAAATCAAAATAGTTTATTTATAGAAGTTGATGAATATCGAAGAATTTTATTTTTTATCATCAAACCCGCTTGAAGTATCACATGTGATATAACATATTTGTACGTTCGAACACTCAACATGATGTCATGAAATGAGCATAAGTATTTGTGTAAAACATTAAATGATTGATCATGTTTGACATAAAAATAAACATCTTTACCATTCTAACCATATATCAAACATAATTTGTGAAAATTAAATTAAAACACTATAAAAACTATGTTTTAACCCTTTTAATCCTACTAACAGTATAATATCACAAGTGATAAATAACATTGATTACATGTTAAGATTTTCAAAAATAATCACAATTAGTGTCACATTATATTGCTTTATCACATGTGATATTAATTATATGTGAAATACCATAACTAATGTCACATTATATTACTTTATCACATGAGATTTTATTATATATTTATTTATCACCGGTGATACTACAATGTCAGGGGTAATAATTGTTAAGCTACGAGTGAATCTTAGTTTATAAAGGTATTGGTATAGGTTTTAGTGGTTAGGGTTTTAGGGGTTTTGGTATATAGTTTAGTGGTTAGGGGTTTAAGGTTTAGGGTATAAATTTTAAAGTTTATGTATATATATCACTTGTGATATTACACCTAGTGGTTAGAGGTTTAGGTTTTTGGTATAGGGTAGTCGTCAGGGGTTTAGTGTTTTTGGTATAGATTTTAAAGTTTATGTATATACCACTTGTGATATTATACCTAGTGTTTATGGATTTAGGGTTTTTGCATAGGGTTTAGTGGTTAGGGGTTTAGGGTTTAGGTATAAGGATTAGTGGTTAGGGAGGAGGGTTGAAGGTTTTTGGCACAGGGTTTAGTGGTTAGAGGTTTAGGGTTTTGGTATATGGTTTAGTGGTTAGGTGTTTAGGGTTTATGGTATAGGGTTTAGTGGTTAAGGGTTTAGGTTTTGGGTATAAAATTTAGTGGTTAGGGGTTTAGGGTTTTTAGTATAGGTTTTAAAGTTTATATATATATCACTTGTGATATTATACATAGTGATTGGGGTTTAGGGGTTTTTGGTATAAGGTTTAGTGATTATGGGTTTAGGGTTTTTGGTATATAGTTTTGTGGTTAGGGGTTTAAGGTTTAGGGCTTTTGGTATAGATTTTAAAGTTTATGTATATACCACTTGTGATATTATACCTAGTGTTTATGGATTTAGGGTTTTTGCATATGGTTTAGTGGTTAGGGGTTTAGGGTTTAGGTATAAGGATTAGTGGTTAGGGAGGAGGGTTGAAGGTTTTTGCCATAGGGTTTAGTGGTTAGAGGTTTAGGGTTTTGGTATATGGTTTAGTGGTTAGGTGTTTAGGGTTTATGGTATAGGGTTTAGTGGTTAAGGGTTTAGGTTTTGGGTATAAAATTTAGTGGTTAGGGGTTTAGAGTTTTTAGTATAGGTTTTAAAGTTTATATATATATCACTTGTGATATTATACATAGTGATTGAGGTTTAGGAGTTTTTGGTATAAGGTTTAGTAATTATGGGTTTAGGGTTTTTTGGTACATGATTTAGTGGTTAGGGGTTTAGGATATTTGGTATAGATTTTAAAGTTTATGTATATATCACTTGTGATATTATACCTAGTAATTAAAGGTTTAGGGTTTTTGGTATAGGGTTTAGTGGTTAGGGGTTTAGGTTCTCGTATAAATTTTAAAGTTTATGTATTGGTCTAGTTGTTAGGGGTTTAGGGTTTTTGGTATAGGGTTTAGTGGTTAGGGAGGGGGTTTAGTTTTTTTGGTATAGGGTTTAGCGTAGTGTTTAGGGTTTTGGTATAAAGTTTAGTGTATAGCGGTTTCAGGGTTTTTTGGTATAAGGTTTGGTGGTTAGGGGTTTAGGGTTTTGGTATAGGTTTTAAAGTTTATGTATACACCACTTGTGATATTATTACCTAGTTGTTAGAGGTTTAGGGTTTTTGGTATAAGGTCTAGGGTTTTTGGTATATATTTTAAAGTTTATGTATATATCACTTGTGATATTATACCTAGTAGTTAGTGGTTTAGCGTTTTTGGTATAGGTTTAGTGGTTAGGAGTTTTAGAGTTTTGCATATATGTATATATTCATTTGTGATATTATACTTAGTGGTTAGGGTTTAGGATTTTTAGTATAAGGTTTAGTATTTAGAGGTTTAGGGTTTTTGGTATAGATTTTAAAGTTTATGTATATATCACTTGTGATATTATACCTAGTAGTTAGGGGTTTAGGGTTTTGGTATATGGTTTAGTGGTTAGGTGTTTAGAGTTTTTGTTATAGATTTTAAGGTTTATGTATATACCACTTGAGATATTATACCTAGTGGTTATGGGTTTAGGGTTTTTGGTATAGGGTTTAGTGGTTAGGGTTTAATGGTTAGGGTTTTAAGGTTTTTGGCATAATATCAGTGATAGATAACGTATGAAACGGAAGAAACCATCTGAAAACGGACAAAAACGTGCGAAAACGGACGAAAATAGACAAAAATGTGCGAAAACGGACAAAAACCGACGAAAACGTAAGAAAACAGACTGAAACATATGAAAACGATGGATACGTCTGAAAACGACGAAACGGACGAAAACATATGAAAACGGACTATGAGAACGGACGATAACATGCGAAAACAAAAGAAAAACGTGCGAAAACGTGCTGGAGAACGACAAAAAACGTACAAAACAGACCGAAAACATGTCTCCGGAAATCGTAAGAAAAACGTGCGGAAGTAGACGAAAGCGTGCGAAAAGGGCGAAAGCGTAGGAAATCGGGCGAAAGCATACGAAAACGGGATAGCGTGCGAAAGCTGACAAAAACGCGCGAGAGCTTGCGAAAACGCGCGAGAGCTGGCATAAACGCGCGAGAGTTGGCAAAACGCACGAGAGCTGGCGAAAACGCGCGTGAGCTGACGAAAACGCGCGAGAGCTGACGAAAACGCTGAAAAGCTGACGAAAACGCAAGAAAGCCTACGAAAATGCGCGAATGCGGACGAAAGCGTGCAAAAACGTAAGAAAATGTGCGAAATCAGACGAAAACGTATGAATTTTATTAAGAATTTGCAAATCATTAAGAAGTTTAAGTAGCAATTCTTGTATATTCTCTGGTTGATTTTGCCCTTCTCCCAAAGCTTCCTTAACTTTAAGAAATCTCTCATCAGCTAGCGCTAAAGCCATGCACTTTTCTTTAGGAGGTATATGATCATACTCCTTTAGAAAGGCTTGTATAGCGTTCATTAGGTTTTCTCTAGCTTGCAACATTTCCGTACTCGTTGCTTGAGGGGGTTGATGAATGACGGGAAACTGCGGGGGTTAGAATTGGTCAAAACCGAAAGAATTAAAATTATAGCAATGATTAGGTTCATAGAAATTTTGGTTCAACGGTTGACACTGAAAAGTCTCATGAGGACCCCCGCAGTTTTCACAACAAAGATATTGTTGTTGAAAATTAGGTGAAGTTTATGGAAAATTATCAAAGTCTTGATTGTAACACGGGTCCGGATTAGAGATAAACGGAACTTGAGGCGGATAATCGTAACCATAATGAGCATCGTTCCCACATAACTCACAAGAATACGTCTCGTACTTGGGTTGTGGAGGGTAGTCGGAAAAATTTAGAGAATCGTTGTAAGAATACGGAGTTGGTTCATAAGTGAATGAATTTTCAGCTTCCGAATTACATCCTAAACAAGGTACCCCTCTATTATAATATCCACACCGCTCGCAAGTACAATATCGACAAGGTTGATCATCAACTGGATTTTCGCAGCTGAAACAACTACGTTGTTCGAATGACGACATTAGAATTAAACAAATAGGAGGATAAGAAGAATATTTATAGATTTTTCAAATAAGAAATGTAGGATCGATGTACTCTAATATGTTGAACCTTTAGCTTGTAAAGGATATTACTACCTTGAATAAATCCAAGATAA
>BQNB010053464.1:4166-40002 GCA_026074375.1 Tanacetum coccineum | reverse complement strand
GATTAGAACATAAGCAGTTTTAAGCATTTTATTCAATATCTGGATATGTTAAGCACAAGGAGCGTTAATTAAAGTTATGTTTGGTAATGTTTTGAATATGATTTTATACTTTTTCAAAATGTTACATTTTAGACCCTGGGGTTTGGAAAATTGCAAGTAGACCCCTGGGGTTTGCACTTTTACGACTTTGGTCCTTCAACTTTTATTGATATACCAAGTAAACCTTAGACTTTGAAAAGTGACATAATAGATCCCTAGAGTTATAACTTTGATAAAATGATACTTTTAGTCCTTTTGGTTATAAGTTTCTGAATGTTACGATATATACCCCTTGCATGGATTATAATTAGAAAACATGTCCAAATTGCCATGCAAGCTTAGTTTAACATTTCAATAAGCATTTATAAGATATAATAAACTAAAATATGAAGTTTTAATGCAACACAAGTTTAAAATAATGATTCGTTAAGCTAGGAAGCAAAACGGGTCAAATTAGGGTTTCAAAACGTAAACGCGCGGGTTTTAAGTTCAAATTCATTCATTAATCAATAAAGTAGTTATTTTAACATTAGTTAAGCATGATAGGATATATTATAACAATATTTAACCATTATAACATTTAGTTTTAAGAAAAACGCAAAATTAGGGTTTCGGGTGTACGGTTTTGGATCAAAATGGAAAATGAGCATGAATTGAGTTATAAAACTTTAACAAGAGTATATTTAGGATCATATGAACATTATAAGGGTGGAAACGGGTCATTTCGGGTAGTATTTCTACTCGTACGCCTTGTATCTTGTTCCCAGGGCTTCAAATCTTCAAAGATTTGCTTCTTGAACGTCTTTTTTGATCCTAGGATCATATGGGAGCAAAGGATTGCTGCCTTATGGGTTTGAGAAAGAAGAGATGTGGTGCAAATTGGAATGAAGACATAAGGTCCCTATTTATACTAGTTTGAGACCAAGGAGGTTAAGTAACACTTAGGATCTGTTCATGGACATGTGGAGGGTCTAGTAGGTGATGTGTGGGAGCTATGGTGTGAGTTGTATGAGCTAGGATTGTAGGTTGATGGTGTGGACACCCTAGATGGATGCCGCGGCTGTTGTGGTTTAAAAGAGACTCATGTGGCTTGATTTTTGACCAAGGAAAGGTATAAGGAGGTGGGTAAGCTGCTTAAGGGTTTCTAGAAGGAGTTTATGCAAGTTCCTTGCACATGGTTAGGGCTAAAATGGGTTAAAGAAGCCAAAAATGGGGTGCGGGTCTGTTTTGGACTCGGCATGGTTTTCACAAGTTTTCAAGCTTTTGTTTCGTGTGTACTTGATTAAGGATAGCTAATATATGTAGCCAAGGTCTGATATAGGAATGATTAGCAAAGATTAGCAATTGGTTTGGGTTAAAACGGGTTAGAATTGAAGAAATGGGGTCACGGGTTTTGATTAAGGGCCATCGTTAGGTTTTCTTGACTTTCCTGGTTTATATTTTGCATACTCTTGATTAGGAATGATGGAATACAGATCCTAGAGTTTAAATAAAGTATTATCAATGAATTTTGATCGTTGATTTTAGTTAAAATGGGTTGAAATTGAAAGAATAAGTTGTAGCTTGGAATTAGGGTTCATATAAGGCTTTTAGGGTTTTCTAGCTTCGTAATTCTCGTACATTGTTGAAGCAAGGATGGTTAATGATGGATAAAGGTTTGTAAAACTCATTTTATGGGTTTACAATGACTCTTGGTTGCTTACTTGAGAATGAGATGGTCTGAAAATGAGTAAACGGGTCAAAATCACAATTAGGGTACAATTAGGGTTTCTTGGATTCAATTTGCATATAGTTGAAGTAAAATGATGAAATTATGATTGTATATGATTGATAATGTTGTAAATTAAGTTATTACAACTTATTTTAGTATTCGTTTAGGTTTACAATGGTTAAAAACGAAGAAACGGGTCATTGTTTAGAAACTAGCTTGGTTTTAGGGTTTAGGGTTTTGAATTAGGGTTTTATGGTAAATATGTGTGTGAAATTTATAAATAGAATATATTAGGGTTACACATTGTATATTGAGTGAATTATCTGTACCCAAGAGATTGTGAAGACTTATAAGGAACGGAGGTAAAACGTCCTATTTTCTAATATGTCATGCTTAATGACCTTGTACATTTTGTGCTTTGACAACTTGTACATTTTTTTTTTTTTTTTTTTTTGAGGATTTAATTTTTTTTTTGGGAAGTTAGGAGGGAGTTAATATTTCAAAATGAAAAGGTCGTCAACAAAACAAAGGTGAGTAATCCCCATTTCCTTGCAGCCCCAATAATACTTAAACCTTTTATCCAATGAAATCTATCTCTTAATCATGAGGTTGAAAACTTCCATAATAATAGTAAAAAGGTAAGGTGAAATAGGGTCACCCTGTCTTAACCCTCTTTTAGCTTTGAAGAACCTATACGAGTCACATTAACATTGATTGAGAAAGAAGTAGTTAAGAGGCAAACGATAATCTAGTTAACCATCTTACTGTGGAAACTAAAATACTCAAGGGTAATCTTCAAGAAATCCCATGAAACTGTGTCATAAGCTTTCTGAATGTCTACTTTAAAGACACACTTTCTAATATTGCCTTTCCAAGTGTACCCATTCATCAGCTCCTGGATTAAAAGAATGTTATCACTGATTTGCCTCCCTTCAATAAAAGCACCCTGATTTGTATCCACTAGCCCATTCAGCACCTTCTTTAGCCTGTTAGTTATTACTTTGCTAACACACTTGTAGACTACACCACAATAGGCAATAGGCCTATAATCTGAAGCTTTCCTAGGATTGTTAGACTTAGGGACAAGAGAAATGATAGTAGTGTTAAGCTCACCCAACATTTTACCATTGGAGAAGAATTCTTTTGTTGGTCCCACTTTAATAGATCAAATTCCTTAAGCTTGTATAAGGATTAGTTATATTAGATAAATCTAACACAACTATAGTAGAAACTTTGTTTGAATATATTAAAGATTATGCGGAATCTAATATTTAATATTAAGAAAAACTATCAATGAAACAGTAATTATATGAACATATAATTCAACAAACAAAAGCTCCAATATTATTAATAATACGAATACTCTTCAAAGTATTAGGGTTACAAAGACCTTGAAGCTATGATAATTCTATGAATGACTCGTATCAAACTCTATGCCTTATAACCTCCTTTTATACACTAAGGAGTCCTAAACGGGTTACAATACTTTCCTAAGAATATCAAATCTTTTAAACAAATAAGTTATACATATCTTTTACACAAATAACTCATATAAATCACATAAGCAGTACTAACTAACTCAGCAGTACTAACTTCTTCACTAGCAGCATTAACGCCTTCAGCAGCATTAACTTTGTACTAACAGTAGTAACTTTTGTACTATCAGTAGTAACTACTTAGCAGTTTTTCTTCTAAGTCTCTGAGCAGCACTAATATGTACTAGCAGTAGTAAATTTACACTAGCAGTACGAACTGTGTACTAGCAGTGGTAAACACTTAGCATTTTTCTCTGAAGTTCTTGAGCAGCACTAACACAACTGAGCAATATTAACACTAATATGAGCAGCAGTAATACTAGCAACATTAAGAAGGCTTTTAATCCTAACAATCCTCCTCTAAACTTGATATTCTTCTTCAAAATCATCAAGTTTCTTCATTTAAAAGCTCCATAATCATCAGGAGGATGCTTCTAAACACTTTATTGATTCTTAAGCTGTTTTGTGAGAAGTTTAAGAAACTAATATGCCATTTCACTGAAATAATCAACCTGAAGCTTCTTGTTTAGCATATCTATAATTATAGGTGGTGTAAGAGGATATCTCTTTTCTACTAGCATGTAAATCTGCATAGTCTGCATCATCAAGGAATGTACTCCACAGGAGTCATACAGCATCCATTCCAACACTTTGTATCCTTGTTGATTCCTCCATATTGCATCTTCTACATGTGGTTCAAACATTGTTTTCAAATCATTCCATAACAGATAATCCATGCTTTCCACTGGTCTTGTTGATCCATATCTAACTTTTACCAACTTGTACAAGTCCTCAAAATCTTCCATGTTAAAACTTTTAAGCATTTGACTAAAGATCATGTACATCTGAGACTTTCCATCAGCTCTCACTATTTGATAATAGATTTTCTTTCCTTCTTTGTGGATCTTCTAGTCAACAATCTTTGGAGACTTAGTAGCCAAAGGAATAGCATAAATTGCAACCTCTTCTTCATCTGGAATGACTTCTATTAGACTTTGAAGCTCTACTGTGTCTTTATCCTCATCCACCTTCTACTTCTTAGTACTCTCTTGTTCTAACTCTTCTCCTGCTCTCTTTGAACTACCTTCCACCAAGTCTGTTTGAAGTCAACAAATGTATTCACCCTCTTAAAAGCTCTGTCAAACATCTTCTAAATAAAATCAAAAGATTTATTCTTCAAGTCTTTGAGCTTCTTTCCTTCCATATTCTTCAGGTAAGTACACATGATTTTTCTTTGTTGAGCTTGTGTTGGTGGTTTGTTTCTTTTCTCTTATGCTCTTTTAGCTGCAAAGTGCTTTCTTCTTTTCTCTAAGAGTTGTTAAAATAATGTAGCCTTTTCCGCATCAGACAACTCTTCTTGTTCTTGTGCTTGCATTCTTTCAGCCAATTGATAATCAGCATCAATCTTTGCTTGAATATCATCCTATTCTTCAATCAAAGCAATATTGGCTTCTTTTTCTTTTTAGCTTTCTCTCTTGCAAGTCTTTCTTCTTCATCAAATTCTGCTTGTAACTTTAAAGCAACTTCTTCATCAAGCATGATTTGAACTTTATTCTTCATAGGCTTCACAGGTTCTTCTATCATTATTCCTTTACCCTTTGTCCTGTGATTGTTATGAAGAAATTGTTGTTATTGATGTTATTGTAGTTGTCTCTTGAAAAACAATCCCTTTCACCTTGGGTTTTGAAGTTTTTAATGCTTCAAGTGCTTGGGCCAAAGTAATTTATTCAGTAGTTATTGTAATAGTTGTTGCAGCAGTACTAACTTGAGCAACATCAACTACTTTTTTAACAACATTTTCATTTTGCCCTGCAACAAACACCTCTTCATCATTTAAAATATTTACATCAAACATCTCATTATCAGCATCATCTTGAACATTCACCAGGGTAATGCCTTCATCTGTATCAATAGCATTAATCCTCCTCCCTTGTTTGGATGCATCCTCACCCAAGTCTTCTTACCCTAGCTGTTAAACCAACCTTGTATAGTCTATTCAGCTTATGAGTTCTTGAACTTCTTTTCTTTTCAAGCTTCTTGACCCTCATTTTCAAACTAGCAATCTCATTAGCTTAAGTGGTCTTTGTCTTCTCCAAATCAAGAACCTTGTTTTAAAAAGTGGCACACAATTCCATCAATTCATTAAGTTTAAGACTATCCTCATTACTTTAAAGTGTGTTACCTCTTGCGAGCAGTGAATTATTAGAAAGTTTAGATATATTCTCAAACCTAGTTTGAGCAATAGTATCCCCCATGGTTTCTTGGCACCTAGGACCATCACCTGAAGTAGTTCCTAGGGAACTAGATTCATTAGGTGTTCCTTTGGATCGGGTATTAGTTATGTTACCATTGTCCTGCTCTACTTCTAAGCTAGAAGCAATAGTGGCAGCCCTCACCAAACTGTCACCCAACTCCTTATGGACAGCCTCATCTGCAACATTGTCACTAGGATCACTAGGCTGAGGTACCTGAGTGTTCTTTCTTTAGGCTTCCTAGGTTTTTGAGTCTTTTGAGGTTGAGTAGATGGTTGAATAATGGTGGGTGTGTGATGGGGATCAGTTAGAATTGCTGAACCTTCACCCAATTCAGATTGGTTTTGTACCACCATTGTTGGAAATAAAAGTGTTACTCTATAAGAAAAACCTTTGCCTACCTTTCTCATATTTCAAAAAATCTTCTTAGTGTGAGAAGGTGCAATATAAATTCTTTTCTGAGTTGACACCCCATCAAGTTGTTGATTCAAAAACACTTGTACAAACCGTGGATACATCAAAATTTCCCCAGACACATTATCCAAGTTTCTAATCACACCTTCAAAAATGAACTTTGAAAAGTTGAATTTCTAATTTATTGCTAAGCAGATAATAGCAGATGCCATAGTGCTACTAAACTCATTCCATGCAGTAGTTTTTGGACTTAGACATTGTAGAATAGTATGAATCAGAAATTTCCATTGTGGAAAGAAGAATGGCCTATAATAAGTGAGCTTTTGTGAAATTTTCTCATATCCCATCAATGCAAGTTGTTCAAAAATGGTAGAGTTTGGTAAACAATCAATACCTTTCTCATCTTCTAGTTGAAGATCTCTTTTCAAAGATGCTCCAGTGGCAATTACCTTCTTGCCATCTATTAGGGAATGTAACTGTACTTCCCCATTGATAGTTGTGACCACGCCAGTAGACCAGAATTGTTTAATGCAAGAGATATATATAGTGGGATTAACCGTTAATGCATATCTTATAGGTTGTGCATTCAGAAAATCTACAATTTTCAAACCCATCACTTTTTGCGGGTTTAGACAAAAATGCGACCATGTTATGAGTATCTGCAAACTTTAGGGTCGTCATTTGTGTTGGGTTTTGATGATGGATGATAAAATTGAGTTAGGGTTTGTGATTAGAGAGTTTACAAAAGTATGAAATCGATTAAATGACTGATTGAAACCCTTAATCGAAGTATTTATGAAAATACCCTCAACAACATTAACTTTCACCCAGCAGTAGTAAGTTATGCCTAGCAGCATTAACTTAGAACCAGCAATAGTAAGTTAAGCCTAGCAGCATTAACTCAGAACCAGTAGTAGCAAGTTATGCCTAACAACATTAACTTTGAGTCACCAGAATAAACTTCTATTCCATTGACCAAACAGATTTTCGATCATTAATTTAACACTTTTCTTTGTTTTTCCTGCAAAATGTTAGTCCAAAAACCAAGAAAACACAAGCCATATCATTTTTACAATTATCACAGTATTAATTATACCTAGCAGTATTAAGTATAACTAAACATAGTCACTAATAGTATATAAGTATAAACTAGCGTACTAATTAATACTTAACAAAAGAAACATTTAAGGGCGATGCTAACAGTACTAATTCATACAAAACTCTACAAAAATATAAAGAGATAAAGACTTTAAAGATTCATCATTCCAATACTAACAATCAAATATTGAAATCTACTTACATCAAAAGCTTTTGTAAGCAAATATGCAACATTCTTGTTAGTTGGATTTTTGACATTTTTGAATATAATTTCATTTCATTGCAATCTATATTAAAATGATGTTGATCTACTTAATGTTGTTTTTGAATGAAAAACAAGATTCTTTAATTAGTGCAAATAGTACTGTTATTGTCAATATAGGATCTGGTAATGCATAAAATTATACCATAATAAACAAGTAGTTAATTCTGAATCCAAAAGCACTTGTTTATACAAACAACTTTTTGAAGCAGCACATACTAGCGTTGTTGGTGAAAATTTCAACCACTGTCTGTTTCTTGTACTACTATGATATTAATCTACATCCAAGGAATTGATAACCTTCTGTTGTAGACTTCCTATCTAAGCTTGCTCTAGCATAATCACTATCAGTGTATGCAACCAAATCAAAAGAAGAATCTTTTGGATACCAAGGCCTATTTTGGTGACCTTTAAGTATCTTAAATCATTTTCACAAGATAAAGTGTAAAACCTTTGGATTGGACTTGTATCTAGCACAGGCACACACTGCAAACAATGGATGTCAGGTCTTAAAGTCGTAAGATACATCAATGAACCAATTACATCTGACCTATAATATGAACATCCACTTCTTTTTTTTTTTTTTATTCACTTCTTCATCCTTGAGTAAAGGCTTTTGAGTTTCCATTGGGGTGCTTGCAGTCTTGACTTCTGTAAACCCAAATTTCTTTAGAATTTCAACAACATATTTATCTTGACTAATAAATATGCCATCCTTCTTCTGCTGCACTTGTAATCCCAAAAAGAAAGTAAGTTCTCCCATAGAGAATCATCAGACCAAAACATGTGTGTGTATCTCAATGCACCCCACCTTGTGTGTGGGACTATGTGTGTGATTGATGAGAATTAACTCAATATGTGATATGTCATCTCTGACACTTAGAAACAATGGATACAGCGAAGTCAATTAGAAATATGACCTCCGTATTGTTGTAACTCTTGTTTGTGTGATGTGAGTGATATGAGATGCGTGTGGAGAAGAGGTGTGAGTCCGTCTATAATTTGGTGATATTGAGTCGCTCGCATGTGAGACCTATGTGAAGATCGCGAGCTCCGCGCTATCAGGTGTGATGACTGCTAAGTGTTGTCAGGGTATCGACGAGGAGTGATGTGTGCAGTTTACTCATATCATCGGGCGCTGTTTATCAGAACGCCTGTAGAGGCTGTGCTGTGTCCTGCTGTGTTCGAGAAAAAGGTTTGGGTTTATGTAGAATGTATAACTGGGTTCGTAGTGTAGGGGAAAGTAGGCTGGGGATATGCTAGAAGCTGTGTCTGTGTGTAAGATGTAACGTGTTGCCACATTGAGTGTAGTTGTGGAGAAAATTACGCGCTGAGCTGTGGGCTGTGTCGTAGTAGGTGATCGCCGTATTGTTGAGCTACACCGACTGAGGGAGATATGAGTGCGCTGTCTTGTATGATGTGATCATGATGATAAATCCATGTGAGTGATCTCTGATAAGAAACGCTCGAATCACTAAGTGAGATCAGCTGTTGTCGTGATGCTGTCTGGTCCCATTGAGCGCTCATGGGGTCTCGCAGATTGTGTAGTGAGACGCGCTGTGGTCTGTTCGTTGGGTAGAGATGTCTCTGATCCTTTATTCTTGGTGTTCCCTGAGTATCTTGCTTATTTCTTTTTCACAATTCTCATTTCATCCTTTTTATTCCTGAAAACCCATTTAGTACCTATAGCCCTTTTTCTATTTGGTAAATCCACTAAAGTCCAAACTTCTTGTAACTTGAATTGTAGAAGCTCTTCTTGCATAGCCTCTATCTAGCTTGGATCCTTCAATGCATGAATTACCTTTTTGGGTTCTTCCTGTGATAAAAAGCAAGCAAACAAGCAGTTTTGAAGGTCTTTATGGTTTGTTCTTTGTTGAATAGTACTAACAATCCCATGTTCCTTCAAATTCTTTAACATCTTTCTTGTTTGTGTTGCTGATTGCAAATCTCTAATTACTTGATTAAAGGATGATCTTTATGAATTCTTATAGTTAGAATAGGACTGACTTGGATTGTTGTATCTAAATTGTTCATGTCAGCCTCTGCACCATCATCTTCATCATATCTTGAGAAGTTAAAATTTGCTTAACCATTTTCTCTAAAAGCAGTGTATTTGGTCTATTGTGTGGGGGGCTAGTGGCATACCACACAACACTCGACAACCCATACTGGTGGCGGGGGCTGGGCGATATTTGAGGCCATCGCGTGCAATAACGGGTTGCATGCGCACTGGGCATAGTAGCGACTACACCCCTGGGTGGCTCCTGTCGGTATGCTTGTGCCGGCCTGAGAGTGCATAGGCATATTTTTTTTTATCAGGTTATTGTGAACACAGGAGTGTAGCATCGAGCGGGGGGGGGGCCTGCGCATATTTGAATTAAAGGGAAGTTCTATGTTGTTTTTCCACCAACAACATTAACTCCATTTGTGATAGAAGCATTAACATTGTTTGGTTGTGTTAACATTTCGCCTAAAATGTAGTTGGCAACTTAGAATCAGCTAGCATAGTCCTAGCAGCCTCAATTAGTGTCCTATTCCTCCTCTCAGTAACTCCATTTTGTTGAGGAGTTCTAGCTACACTAAATTGTCTCAAAATACCCTTCATCTCATAAAAATAATTTCATTTCTCTGTTTTTGAAATTAGTTCCATTATCACATCTAATCACCTTAACCTTTTGATCTACTAGATTTTCTATTCCAGTTATAAAGGACTTAAGAATGCCACTAGTCTCATCCTTAGTAGCTAAGAAAAAAACCTATGTATATCACCTATTGCGATTCATCTGTTAACAACTAGGCAATACATTTTCTTCATAAGGATTTTTACAAATGTTGACCAAACAAGTCCATATGCAACAAATATAAAGGAAGAACATGATTGAGTTCTCTGTTTTGGACTTACAAGAGGCTCTGTGTTGCTTTCCCTTTTGACAAGCAATACAGGTTTGATCATTTTCAAAAAGTTTGAGGTAAACTTTTACAGATTTTCCTTAACAATTTATTCATGGTTTTAATATTTAAGGACCAAGCCTTCTATGCCAAAGTTTAGATCATCCGATGTGGTTTGCAACTAAAGGCAAGATAAATCTCTCCTATAAGAACTATGTTCTTTAAATCAACACTATACATGTTGTTCTTTCTAGGAACTCTAAGTAAAACTTGACTTTCATCAATTAACTTAAAGTTTGGAGATAAAATAATACATCCAGTGTCATTAAAAAGAACACTATTCTTTTTATCACATATTTGTGAGATACTAAAGAGATTAAACTTTAACTCTCTCATAAAATACACATTTTCAAAATCTAGATTACCAGTTTTAATGGTACATTTTCCTGTGATTTTCCTTCCTTTGGGGTTCCCTCCAAAAGCAACATATCTTCCATCTATCTCTTCATAGTCTGTAAGATAGGACATGTTCCCTGTCATATGCCTTGAGCATCCACTATCAATCACTCCTTGATCTTGTAAATCCATTTGTGGATTGCCCTGCACATTAGATAAGAAAATCAGTTTCTTTTAGGGACCCAAGCCATCACTGACTTGGATCTGCCTTGTGCATCAATATAATCAAACTTCTTTAGGGTGATTGATGCACTGTTGTGTTTAGAAACATGGTCTAAAACTTTAGTCTTTGGTTCTAACCAAAACCCCAAAAACAAAAAAAAAACATAAAGCTGAGGCTCTTTTACAGCATTAAAACTATTTCCCTTAACAACATTAACTACTACTTTTGGCCTAGCAGTATTAAATTTTTTACCACTAACAGTATTAACCCTTTGATCAATATTACTGTTTTTGAATGCTGTGTTCTTATGAATGGGTCTCTTAATAGTTAAATGCGCTATTTTAAAAAGATATAACATTGGTCTAGCAGCATTCACTGATGTTTTTGAGTGAGCAACATTAACTTGTCTACCAGTATTAACTGACACTAAACCAGACTTCATTAGTATTGCTCTTGGAACCATGTTCTTTTTAGCATAGGGATGAGTCTTTTTAGAAAAGTTTTGATGATTCACCCTTTGAGCATTGTTCCAAACAGGTTTTACCTTCCTTTGATTTTGAAACAGTTTTTGATGGTAATTGCAATCATTCTGCAAATGATCAAAGCCTCCACACACATAACATGCCTTATTAAACATCTCAAAATTGCTTCCAAGTTTTTGAGACATCATATTGTTCTAATTTTTTTGATTGCTTCTTGTATTGTAAGTGTTTTGCCTATGTTGCTCAACTTGTTTAACAGTAGAGGAGTATAGTTGTTTTTTCTCCCGCGCGCGCCTGCGCGCCACCTGATTTGATAAACTCTTTCTTAACAATACTAGGCTTGACCGTTTTCTTCTTAGTTTTAGTTTGAGACACATTTTCTTCCTCACTATTTGACACCCATTCTTCAATAATTAGGGCATCATCATTTTGTAACTACTTTTATGCTCTTTTCATAGACAATAGCTTTACATTTCTCAAACTACAGGTCATTAAACTAAAATAATCTAAGCAGTAAAAGTCAAGTCATCAGGTGTTGGAGGCATGAAATTTCTTGTGTAGGGAGGTGGAACTGCATTATATTTTTCATAGCCTAAACCTTTCTTGCAATTATCAACAATCTGACACTCTATGAGCTTGTTTAAACTTTTAGATGCATTTTCAAATTTATCTACATTAAATTGAATGCTATCTTTTTCTTTTTGAATTTTTTCAAGCTTCTTCCTAAGCTCTCTAATAGTTATTTCTCCTACTTGAATATCCCATTTTAAGCCATTAATGTTTTCTACATAAACAGACTCATTCTTTTTATAAAATTCAAGTTTTTCTTCCACTGATTCTAAACCTGTTTTATAACCTAAAACCATTAAACTAGATTTCTCTAAATCTCTTAATAGTTGATCATTTTGAGATTTAAGTAATTTAACAGTTTCCATACAAGATTTTGAACAATTTGAATCATTGGATACCTCTGAGTCAGAACTTGAAGATGAGTAAGCCATGAGTGCATAATTAGGCCCTTCCTCTGCCTGATCACTCTAGTCATATCCACCAAGACCATCACATGACACCAAAGCTGTGGAAGTAGTTGTTTCCATAGGCACAATCCTTCTTGATATTTCCTTGTTCTTGTTGTCTTGATTTCTTGGAGCTCTGCACTCCCTAGCAAAATGTCCCCTCTTGTGGCAGTTGTAGCACTCCACTTTGGACTTATCAAAACCAATAGTCTCATTGCCATTAACAGTAAGCTTCCTTCTTGTATTCTTTAAAAACCTTCTAGCCCTCATAGTCAACATGGCCATTTGCCATCTCAAATCTATCTCTTCTATGTCATCAGGATGGATTTGTTGCAAGTCCTCATGTGCAAGTTGAGGACTATTTGGTTGACTAGCAAAGAATGAAAAAAATAACAGCATCACTCAAGTTATCAATATTTGTAGAGTAAGCAGCATTAACTTGAGTGCTAGTAGTAGAAACTCCATGAGTAGTATTAAATGCTTCATTAGTGCTGTTAGTGTTGTTATTTAAAGAGGACATAAAAGCCATGTTCCGTGTGTTTGAACTTGAGCTAGACATCCCTTTGACTTCTGGTTTATACACCTTGAGGTTGTTATAGAGATCATCCATGCTCATTATTTCAAACTCAGCTTTATTCCTCCACACAACAGCATGTGTGTTCCACTCAGGTGACAAGCTTCTTAATAACTTTTGATTAACATCTCCTTGTGAAAGCTTTTCATCCAAAAGCTCAAACTGACTCACAAGCTTTTAAAGCCTATTAAAGGTTTGATCAAGCATCTCTGAGCTTGGAGCAGTGAAGTTTTCATATTGCTGTTTTAAGAGATTTCTTTAAGTCTTTTTAGTAGCTGCATTCCCACCAAATCTCTTTTCTATAGCTTCCAGTAACAGCTTAGCATCCTTTATAGAGTTACACTTTAACTGATGTTCATTGGGAATGCCCATCATTAAAGTACTTCTAGCCTTCACTTCTAATCTTCTCTAAGCCTTATCTTTAGCAGATGTAATAGGCATAACTTTTTCAACACCTTCCACAACTGCTATTTTTGGCAAGGTTTCACCATTCTCTATGACTTCCCACAGTGCATAGTCTATCATCTGGATGTATTGTTCAATCCTCATCCTCCATAACTCAAACTTACCTGGTTTGAGCATGGAAACTTTGGATGCAACCACCATATGTGCAGAATCTTGATCTATATCTTCTAGCAAAGTTTCTCAAAGCAACAAACTCTGATACCACTTGTTGATCCCACTTTAATAGATTGAATTCTTTAAGCTTGTATAAGCATTAGTTATATTAGATAAATCTAACACAACTATAGTAGAAACTTTTTTTGAATGTATTAAAGATTATGCATAATCTAATCTTTAATATTAAGAAGAACTATCAATGAAACAGTAATTATATGAACATATAATTCAACAAACAAAAGCTCCAATATTATTAATAATATGAATACTCTCAAAGTATTAGGGTTACAAAGACCTTGAAGCTATGATAATTCTATGAATGACTCGTATCAAACTCTATGCCCTAGAACCTCCTTTTATACACCAAAGAGTCCTAAACGGCTTACAATACTTTCCTAAGAATATCAAATCTTTTAAAAAAATAAGTTATACATATCTTTTACACAAATAACTCATATAAATCACATAAGCAGTACTATCTAACTCAGCAGTACTAACTTCTTCACTAGTAGCATTAACTCCTTCAGCAGCATTAACTTTGTACTAACAGTAGTAACTTTTGTACTAGTAGTAGTAACTACTTAGCAGTTTTTCTTCTAAGTCTCTGAGCAGCACTAATATGCACCAGCAGTAGTAACTTTACACTAGCAGTACTAACTATGTACTAGCAGTAGTAAACACTTAGCATTTTTCTTCGAAGTTCTTGAGCAAGGCTAACACAACTGAGCAGCATTAACTCTGATATGAGCAGTAGTAATACTAGCAGCATTAAAAAGGATTTTAATCCCAACAACCAAGAATACCCAAGAAGCTTTGACTATTATTGGGAACAAATCTAAAGTTTAAACTTCCAGAAACAAACCTTAAGTTTCAAGTGCTAGTTGGAGCTTGACTCAAGATGCTGCTATTACTGCTCTCACTAAGTAGGTTGAAGCTCTCGTCTCTTCTATGAACCGACCAATTATTTCGATACAAAATGGTTGTGAGACTTGTGGTGGTCCACATGCTTATTAGGAGTGTCAAGCCGCTGGTGGCTACACTCAAAAGGACGTATATGCTACTGCGGGTACCTATAATGCGGGTGGTAACTTTTACCAACCCCAAGGTAACCATAATATTTTAAGCTATCATTCCAATAATTATCTTGGACCACCCGGATTTAATCAAGGAAATAATCAGAATAATCAAGGAAATAATCAAGGAAATTATCAAAATAGGAACCAGAATCAGAACTAAAATCGATATAATCAAGGTTCTCAAAACCAAGGGTACAATCAAAAAAAGGGTCAAAATTACAACCAAGGAAATAATTACAATCAAAATCAGGGATATAATCCGAATCAAGCTCAGCCGAATGTTCCATCATTGGAAGAAATGATGTTACAACATATGAGATCGACTGAAGCTAAAATGCAACAAATGCAAGATTAGAATAACTAACAAATGCAACAATTAAAAACCCAAAATACCCAAATAGCTAATATAATGGGTCAAATGCAAAAGGCTCTCTAGGAGAGACCTCAGGGTGTGCTTCCGAGCAACACCGTTCCCAACCCACGGGAAGATCTTAAAGTTATCACCACACAAAGTGGTGTTACTTTAGCTGGACCCTCAGTTCCTCCTCCTCTTCCTCTTTCTTCTTCTAAGGAGGTGGAACGAGACCCAGAGTCGACCATGGACCATGTACTTACTGAAAGTACCACAAGAGTCTTACCTTCGGTAGTCTAGCCGTCTCTCGTTTCTAATTCTTCTAAGCTTCCTCCTGCTCCTGCTTCTTCTTCTGTGACTCCTGAACGTAATCCTCATCAACCTACAATTCCTTATCCTTCGAGGTTGAATAAGGATAAGCTTCAAGACAAAGATGATATACAAATTCATAGTTTTTTACAAATGTTTAAGAAACTATATTTCAATATTAGTTTTGCCGAAGCTTTAGCTCACATGCCTAAATATGCTAAAATGGTTAAAGATCTCCTTACTAATAAGGAGAAACTTCTTGAACTGGAAAATAATCCTTTGAATGAGAACTGCTCACCTGTGCTCCTCAAAAAGTTACCCAAAAAACTTAGAGACACTGGGAGATTTCTCATTCCATTTGATTTCTATGGGCTTGAGTCATGCATGGCCCTAGCCGATCTAGGTGCTAGCATTAACTTAATGCCCCTTTTTATGTGGAAGAAACTATCTCTTCCCCAGCTTTCTCCCACTCGAATGACCCTCGAGTTAGCTACCCTGACTGTTGCTTATCTAGCCAGTATAGCCGAGGATGTCTTCATACAAGTGGGAAAGTTCACTTTCCCTGCTGACTTTGTTGTTGTCGACTATGATGTTGATCCTCGGGTTCCCCTTATCTTAGGGAGACCTTTCTTGAGGACGGCCCATGCTCTAGTCGACGTACACAGAGAAGAGCTAACTCTTTGAGTCGGTGATGAGAAATTGGTTTTCAACGTTGAAAGCACTTTGAAATATCCTCGAAAGCATGGTGATGGATCAATCCATAAGATTGATATCCTTGATATTACATGCGAGGATCATTTCCATGAGGTGCTAAATGTTTAAAAGTCAATTAATCCATTGAGTGGCAGTCCTACTCCTTCTTCTGACCCCGTGGTCACATCTCTCTTTCCTTCACTAACCTCCAGGAATAGTGATTTTATCTTGGAGAAGATCGACACTTTTCTTGCTTCTAATGATTCGACATCACCAGATGTTGATGACGGGATATTTGATCCAAAGGGAGATATCTGTCTTATTGAGGAATTATTAAATAATAAAATCTCGAATGATCTCCCTCCCCCTCTTCCTATGTTTGAGATTAATGAAACTAAAAAGATTAAAACTTCAATCGATGATCCTCCTGATCTTGAACTCAAGGACTTACCTCCTCATCTCGAGTATGCATTTCTTGAGGGAACTTCTAAGTTACCCATCATTATTACTAAAGACTTGAAGTGGGAAGAAAAAGAACAGCTTCTAAAGGTTTTAAAGTTACATAAACAGGCGATAGCTTGGAAAATATCTAATATTTGGGGCATTGATCCTAATTTTTGCACCCATAAGATATTAATGGAAGATGACTTTAAACTAGCTATTCAGCACTAGAGATAGGTAAATCCTAAAATCCATGAAGTAATTAAAGCAGAATTTATCAAACTTCTCGATGATGGATTGATTTACCTTATCTCTGATAGTCCTTGGGTGAGCCCGATTCATGTTGTACCAAAGAAAGGGGGTATGACGGTAATCACTAATGAAAATAATGAGCTGATTCCTACAAGATTGGTCACGGGTTGGCGCGTTTGTATTAACTACCAAAAGTTAAACGATGCCACCCTTAAACACTACTTTCCTCTCCCTTTCATGGACCAGATGTTAGAGCGTTTAGCAGGAAATGAATTTTATTGTTTCTTAGACGGTTTTTTTGGATACTTTCAAATTCCTATTGATCCCCAAGACCAGGAGAAAACCACCTTCACCTGCCCTTATGGGACATTTGCTTATCGAAGGATGCCTTTCGATCTTTGCAATGCTCCTAGGACTTTCCAAAGGTGTATGGTGGCTCTTTTCCACAATATGATTGAGAAAACCATGGAAGTTTTCATGGATGACTTTTTGGTATTTAGGGATTCCTTCTCTTCATGCCTCTCCCATTTAGACATGATGCTAAAATGGTGCAAAGACACCGATCTGGTTCTAAATTGGAAGAAGTGCCATTTCATGGTTAAAGAGGGCATTGTCCTCGTCCTCAGCCATAATACTCTACAACAGTGGTATAGATTCTTAGTTTTCTAAATGCTTACTTCATAGCATTGCGTGAGGACACGGCAATACCTTAGTATGGGGGATTTTGGTATGTGTTTAATTACACATACCTTTTACCTTTAAAAACAAGTTAAAATAACCAAAAAACGGACTTAAAATGCCAAAAATATGCTTGTTTTGCTAATTGTGTTGTGCAGGAACGGATATCTAAGAAAAGGACGAAAAACGAAGCCAAAACGACAAAACCAGACACGGAATGGAAAAGCATGGTAAAGACAAAGCCCAAGTCTGAAAAAGTCAACCAAAGTCAACCCCGACAAATCCAAAGTCAAACCCGAAGCCACAAGTGAAGAAAAGTAAGTTTAGGGGCCAAAATTGCCAAGTCCCTAACTTATTTAATGAAGGAAATGAAGACAATGCTTGTGAGGGACTTAAACTGCCATTTCACCAAAGAGATACCACAAGGGTTATTTCTGCCAACCCTCCAAAGCTATAACTCACAAGGACCATGAATGAAATAACACATATAACAATTGGGGGGTGTTTTTGCCAAGCTTCAAAACTACAAGAAACACAAGGACGTGTATTGCAATAACAACTATAACCATGGAGGACCATTTGTGACAAACCCACAAACTCACACCCTGTTTTGAAACACTATACATCTCCCTCAAAGCTTTCCCGCCAAACTCATAACTTCCAAACCCGTCCCTTTCAAGCTCCATTGACTTTACCACATCACTCCAAACCCTTTACAATCATAAACCCCACACCCCACATGGTCCTTGTCCATGTTGGCAATCCAAAATCCCTCAATCCGATCAATGGTTGTTATAATTCGGATTGGTAAGCAAGCAAAGACCAAGGGCCAGGATTGCTTTATGTTTATACACTCACAACAAACACAAGTCTCATTCTACTCAGAAAACTAGCACAACAAGTGAAGAGAGAAGAAAAAGACCAAAGTCCAAACCCTAGCTCGTCTATATAAAAAGCTTGTAAGCCATTGTGGCAAAAGTGTAGTTTTTTAGCTTAGTTTTAGTTTTGAACTTAATTTACTTTTATGTACTTGTACTCTTTCTTAGTTTAATGAAAATTCAGTTTACCTTTCACATTGAGTTCTAAGTTTTTATCTCAACTTTGGTTTCTTTTAAAAAGTCATATAAGCTCTTAATATAAGCCACTTTGTAATCTGTTTAAAACTTTGATACAAGAGTTTAAGAAAAATAAAAAAAGGGACAAAAGTTACTGTTGATTAAGCCATGGATGAATGAGCAAACTTGGATGGCTCATTGGGATATTTAGTTTAGCTTATTTATAAGCTAAGGGTAGGATTAGAGCTTATTTAGGTGCATTTACTCCTGTTTTGAGCAAGGAGTTAAGGTATGCCCTCTTTTTAATTTTTCAGCTTATGAGTACTGTAGCAATAGCTTATTAAGTACTGTAGCACTGCTTATTCTTAGCTTATTCTTGCTTAAATTGCTTATTTATGTCTTATTCATGTTTGTTAATGATTTTATGCTGTTGTTTAAGCTTAAAGTGTAAACTGCCTTAGATAGCTATTTTCACTTTTGCTTATTTGCTTTTTCAAAGTGCTTAATTGCTTTTGCTTTCTACTTTTTATTGCTTAATATTATATGTTTGACAATTTTCTTCAAAAACTTGAGCTTAATTCAGACCCTAATAGCCCTAAAATCCGTTTTTAGAAATATAAGGGGGTGTTTGGGTTAAGCCCAAAATGGGTCAAAATGGCAATGTCATGGGTTGTGGCCATTTGGCCAACTTTGGCTAACTTTAGTGAGCCAAAGTTTTTGAGTCCAAAAAGTGTTTTTCAAAGTTTCCTAATTGATCTCTCAAGTCTGTTGAATTTTAAAGAGGGTCAAAGTACACCACCCAAGCCTCTATCTCCCCACGCGGCACATCCCTCCCTCTCACTGTCCCCCGTGTCCCTCCGGCGTGTCAATTAGACTCGGCGGTTGTTGCAGGCGGTTCTAAGGTCGGCGTCAAAGTAGAGTCAAATGATGACCCGCTGCGGAATTGCCATAGGCGCACTCCCAATTTTGACCCATTTTCCCCATTTTGGTGCTCGCCAGACCTCTTTAAACAACCCCCCTTATCAATCTAAAAGACACGTTCACATATAGCTCGTTGGCCACTCTAAGTGTTTAGCAATGCTCAGCTACATTCAAGCCGACTTTTCCTGTCCCCTTGGTTACTCCAAAACCGCCACCATCTACATGGTGTTGTTTATAAGTTTTCGCCCAATGCTTCCCACGCACATACTATACCACTCCGCTCCCCCCAACCAGCCTACCCAACAAGTCACCTTTTACAGCCCATCGCAGCACTTCACTTTCCCCCCCCCCCCGCTTCCAAGCCAACCCCCCCCCCCCCCCCCCCCATCCACCACCCCCCCCCCCCCCCCAATCCACCCACCCCCTCCCACCCACCCCCCCCCCCACCCCCCCCCCCCCCCCCCCCCCCCAAACCCCCCCCCCAACCCCCCCCATCCACCCCCCCACTGCGTGCGTATCACCTCGGCACCTCTTTACTATCGACGAGAGTCTCCTCCCCCCCGTGCTCCTTCCACGCTATCCCCCCCCCTTGCACGTGCTATCCCACTTACAAGTTTTTAAAAGTCGTCTTGAGTCCATTCCCCCCCCCTCGTTTCCCTAAGTGCTAATATGCCTAAAAATTTTTTGTGTCCCCACATCCTTTCCCCTCCCAGTATATCCACAGGAACACCAAATGCTCTTTTTCAAAAGCAAAAATCAGGCTTGTTTACATTTGTTTTTAGAAAAGGGTAATTTTGATATTATAAGCTATTCATGTGAAAGGCCCCTTTTAAATCTGTTCTGAATTTATTTTTCATTGTGAGCTTATGTGACAGTTATTTTAAGCTGTCAAAATTAAGCCCATTTTTTTGGGTCACACATTTCCCTGGTGCGCCCTATGGGCTTATTTTCAAGCCCACACTTTCTTGCTTTATTCTGTTTGTGTTTACCAAAGCTAATTGGCTTATCTTGGTAGCCAATAAGCGCTTTTAACACACATCCCTTTGTTTCGAACCTTGGGACCCCTTTTTGTTGCTATTTTTAGCCAAAATGTGTCCTAGCTTTCTGTCTTTCAGCATTTGTACTCCTTTGCGTATCTGAATTTTGGCTTATCTGTCTGGTTTATCTAGATTATTTGTTATTGCATAGGGGGCTTATTTAGGTTTGGTTAGATTTATCCCTATCAGCTTATGTGTTCAAATGATAAATTAATAGTCCAAAAAGCACATTAGAAAACGCCACTTGTGCCCTCCTTTAAAATCCCACTTCAAGCTTGCTCGGATGTTTTAAATAAGCCTTTTCAGCTTATTTTTAGCTTTTCTCAAAAAGTCGTAGTTATAAAAAATGATAAGCTCAAGGTGCTTTAACAGTTTGGTTAAAAAGTTTTTCTAAAAAAAAAGAGGAGATAAGAGGAAACCCGGGTGAGCAAGACTCGAACCCGGGTCTCAACCCTCAATACACCTCTTCTTTATAAACACTCTTACCGCTGTGCCCTTGGGTCTTTGTGTTAGGAACCACTTGGGAACCTTGGGTATTTAAGGGTCCGTTCGGCGCCCCTTTTCAGCTATATAAGCTCTTTCCCGCTTATTTTGGCTTTCCCCCTCCTTCATAACGCTCATTATCCCCGGTTTTCTTATCTCCTTCTTCCACCTTAGGCACCTAGCCCTTTTAGGGTCTAGTAGTTTGTTAGTAATTTCGCCACTCAGAATTTTTAAATAAGTTTAGTATTTTTCTTAATTTAATGCTCTTAAACAGTTTTAAAAATTCATAGTAAAAAAATACAAAATTATCACAAACAAAATATCTTTTCCCATTTTTTAGGAATGTTTCTTTAGTCCCCTTCTTCCCCCTTTAGTATGAAAAATAGAAAAAAACCCTTTCGTAGGGCCCTTTTTTTGTTATACTTTTGATTTTTTAAAGAACGGGTCTCGGGCACGGTTCTTGTCTTGACTCGTTTTTCGGTCAAACGACCTCCGTTTTTAGTCTAGTTTTTTTTAAACTTCGTTATTTGTCATTTAGAATCTATTTTAGCTTTTAAATTTGTTTTAGGGTTTAATTTGCAAAATTTAGGTTTTTAACCCTCGTTTTTCGTGCCCGTTTTAGGATTTAAGTTATTTAGCTTCATTTTAGGTTTTTCTCAATCGTTTGGGCTTGTTTATTGATTAATTTAGCTTTCTACACTCCCAAATCATTAATCTCATTCAAACTCCAATTTTCCGACTGTATCGTTATTTTTGACCATTTGTGTTTGATTATGTGAATAGTATCAAAAAAAAAAAAAAAAAACCAATATAAAGTAAACAAAAATATTTTCATTTTCTTTTGTTTAATTATTCATCTAAAAAAAAACTAAGAATATAAAAACATTTGTCCATATAAAGAAATAAAATTCAAAATTGGTTACAAAATACAAAATATATTATTCGATCATATTGAGGTATTATTCATAATAACTTACGGTGAACTTGTTGGTTCCCAACGTCGAACAAAAGATTACAAATTGCCTTTGTGTCACTTGCGAGGTTCGGTTTTCAACCTTTAATACGGATAAACAAAACTATAAGGGGTTTAGGCCTGGTTGTTCATATAGAACTAAGCCCTAAGGAAAAAAGTTTTTAATAGCTTCGCTTTCCTATTCCTCCGTCCTTGTGCGTTTTTCTTTTCAAAGATGTTACGAGAAGCTTGTCGATTATTAGGTTTAAGTTGTTTTTCGTTGTCTGTTATTAAAAATAAATTGTGATATTTTACTTTAATAAACCAAAAACAAAAAAAATTAGTGTAAATTTTTCCTTTTTAGTGGATGGCACTCGTTTCCACTGTCTCGTAATCTTCATCATCAACAACACCAGGCCACCATAGTTTGTTGAACATTTATTTGAAGAACACTTGAAAATAACCACAACCGTAGTTACGATGGACAAATCAACGTTACTATGGCTCATTCTCGAAGCACCCACGAGAGTGTACGAGGTGCCTCGTTGTGCCTGAAATCACCGCGGACAACTTTTAGCTTAAGCACGGTTGCTTACCTGTTTAAAAACAAGCAATTTTTGGGACATGACAAAGAAGATCCTCAGCCCACATCGATTATTTAACAGATCACATTCTAGATGAAGTTCACGAAAACGTTCCGAGGACTCATTCGGTAAAAGCTTATGCTTTTCCATTTTCCCTCGAGGGGGCAGTGGATTTGCTGGGAAGAACCCCTCGATCTCGATTCTTTTCATGGGATGATCTTGTTCGAATTCTCAACATATTTTTCCCTCGTCTAATACAACAAATCTCGAAATGAAATCACGAGATTTCAACAAGATTTGACGATGACATTTTATGATGCATGGGGACAGATTTTAAACGATCTTCTTCGGGCATGTCACATCATGGATTTTCTGAGTTGCATCAACTCGATACATCTATAATGCCTTGACTCTAACTCGATCATGATTGTTAATTCCGCCGCGGGTGCAAACTTTTTGGATAAATCCTCGTGATTGCCTAAGAATCATTTGAAAGCAAATCTAAAGTTCGTATTTCTCGTAACAAACTGGTTGTTAGCCAAAGTGAGGCGGCGCACTTCCCCCCCAGAATTTCTTCCGAGTTGCCTGAGGTGAAGATTATGTGAAAGCTTACTTCTTGATAAGAAAAATCAATATCCCGCTCCTATCCCGTTAAAGCGGTTGAGGAATGTTGTGTTACTTTGCGGTGGTGCTCATTCTTACCAAACTTGTCCAGCACCCTGGCAATGCTTAGTGTCGAGATAATATTCAAGCTTCTATCTCTCAGCAGCCGCAACTAACTACAACCAAGGAAAAACACGGTTATCGAGCCCCGATTTTCAAATCAAATTGACCTCCCGGTTTCCTCCCCCATTCAAAACAATCATGTGCAAAATCAAGGAAACAATCAGAATCATTACAACCAAAACCGGGGGAATTTTAATCAAAAGGTCAAATCTATCGACCTCAGGTTGTTCAACCTCCTGCTTATCAAGCTCCCGCCTATCAAGCTCCAGCTCCTCAAATTCAAGGTGTATCAAAGGAAGATTTCCAAGCCTAGTAGAGGGCTAAAGTGTGTGTGAGTAACATGCAAACTCAAGGTCAAAACTGCAAACTTCAATTGAACAACTTGGCTACTTCAAATCAAAGGCTTGAAAGTATGCTAGGTAACTTTATCAAAATGAATACCGCCTCTACTTCGGGAACTTTCCTAGTAAACACCGTATAGACTCGAAGGGAGGATTTAAAGGGTATTACACACTTGAAGTGTGTTGCTTACAAGGGACCCACGATTCCTATTACTTTTCTTCTCTAAGTAAGGAACGTGAGACGAGGCTCACAAAGGACCACGATGCCTCCTACTAATAAGGAAGCAACGAGGATGTCCCACTCCGGTTGTCCCTGGTTGTCCATCATGAATCAATCTCTGAGCCGATAAATGCTCCAGTTAGTGCTTCAAGGCTATAACCAAAAAGCATCAATTATCTTTTCCTTCAAGAAAAAATGATGAAAAGACGTCGTGAGCAAGCTAACGACCAATTGAGAAATTTACGAAATCTTTAGATAGTTTGAGTTTTCGAATTAGCTTTATGGATGCCTTGATGCTTATGCCAAATTGCTCGACTCTAAAACCTTATCAGAAACAAGAAAGTTGAGTGAAATGGTCTAGGAACCCCATTGAATGGGAATTGCCTTAGCAGTCTCCTAAACTAGTTACAAGAAACTTGGAGACCTTGCGATTTCTCTTCAAGTGAATTCTCCGGTACTTAATACATGAAGCATGCGATCTGTCGCAAGCATTATCTTATCCATTATTCCGTCTGAAAAAATCATCGCTTACTTACCTAACATCTATATACCCAATCTCACCCTAACTGATTGTTATGACGATATCTTGTTAAAGCCCCATGTACCTTAAACATATCTACATTAACCAATGCGCTAATGAGCTATACTCTCCTATAGTAAAATATTATCCGCGTGTTCAAGAACCAACTAGAACTCTCTCAGCATCATCGTAGATGAATATTAAATCTCACATGACCTCTCATAACATCCATCCCCCCCCCCCAAACTGTACAATCTCTTTACACTTTCCTCACTCATGATTCGTCTGTGCTATCTTTTCTTAATACATATCGTTTAGCAACTCATACATTATCCTCAGTACACTCATTATAGCCAATGCCAATATATATATTAAGTGACATTAGGCTGACCTCGTGTCATAAGTCGTAGTATATTATATAATGTGTGTTTTCAGATTATATTAATTTGCTGTAACACCTATTGTCACTAAAATCATATGAAAGTTGTAAATACGATCACCCTCGTTTACATCTTAACTATCTTCGTCACCTCTACTCACATCGCCTCACCCCCTCGCGCCCGCGCCATCGACACTACGCACGCGCGCCCTCACTCTCTCTAGCGTCATTAAACATTTTGCCGTCAGCTCTGAGTCAAGACACTCACTACTCTCGCACTTTATTGTTGCATCGCTCGCACTCTCCTAATGATGATCTCGCGTATTCCTACTAACGCAAAGTGTGTTCACATATGATCCTCCTATACTCAATAAATATAGTAACTCTTAGTCACTCAGACAACCTTTTAACTGTCCACAATCTCGGCGGACCGATTTGTCACTGTATTCTCATTCTAACTCAATCGTCAGACCAACGTTACTTCCCCTATTTATCCTCTTTCACTCACAACCTCCCCCTACAACTAAAACCAATGTGTGGTAGTGTGTTTCATGAGGACCCAATTTCTACTAAGTCACTAACCCTTTCATCGTCACCCCCACCCAACACCACCCCACCCCCCCCCCCCCCTCCCCCCCCCCCCCCACCCCCCCCCCCCCCCACACACACACCACTCACCCCCCCCCCCCCCCCCCTGTGTGTATATCCAAACGAAGAGCACCGATCCAAGAGTTTCGCCTCTGTCCCCCCCCCAGCCAGACTCATAGTTTCCCGCGCGCTCGCGCGCCACTACCCAAAGTGTTCTCGAGTTCTCTCTCTCTTGCCCTGCAGCGGTTCCTAACCAAAGTCTGCCTAGTGTCAAGAGTATGATCGATGTCTGTTCGATAGATTTTTGCTCCTTTATTTGTTCGATGATCAACATCGACTTTCTTCCGGAGCAAAAGATCCACCAGCCAACAGTCTTAGTTAGCATCTTTTTAGCGACACCGACGATACTTTTATAGCAGACAAGGTCGGTCTACCCATATGCTCTTAGACAACAAACAGAGTATGCAAATAATTTCTCAACGCAGGTAGTATCAACAATCCCCCCAAACGGAATCTGAACTGTAGCAGAAGCAATGCTTTTTTCGGTCGTATGTGTAGTGTGACTGAGCTTCGTTATGGTTTGCTGGTCCATAGTGATAATTGGTTGGAAATGAATGTTTTTTCGTTGCCCTAGGACGTGCCCAATTGAAAATAACTTTGCATCACCATTAGTTCGAAGGGCAATGTCCAGCTCGGGTAGCAATCAAAATTGGAGCCTGAAGTCAATTTTTCTTTTAAAGTGTATTAATGGATTCGAATCACTCTTGAGAGAAGACAAAATGAGGTCTCGTTTTCAAAGCAGTGAGTCATTGGGCGGGAATTTTTGAGGATGTCTTGTATGAATCGTGGTAAAAACCGGCCATGTGCCCTATGAACTTCGGACACCTTTTACAGTAGTCGGAGTGAGCTGAAATTATGTGGCTTGGCGATAACGTCAAATTTAGCTCGGTCAGACCTCAATTCTGACTTGAGAGTTTCGTGTCAAGAACAAATGCCTTCCTTCACCATGAAATGGCTTTTCTACCCAGTTGAGGACCACTATATTATGGTGTTCTTACACCGTTTTAACATTTTGTCCAAATGGATAGGATGTAGAGTAAGATTACCCGTAAGACTCGAAAAGTCATCCATAAACACTTCAAGTTTTTTCGCTCCTGTGTGGAATATTGCATCATACATCGTTGGAAACGTGGTTCGGTGCATTGAAATAGCCCAAAAGGCTTGCGGGACTAGCAACTGGTTCCGTTTTGGGCCTCCCCCCCTCCCCCCCCCCCCCTCCTTCCGAGTATTTCCTAGATTTGGGTGAGGGAAAGGTCGGTGTATGCGGGTTGCGGTTCACTATTCAACTATTAAGGAAATATAATACATTAAGAATTGCTTCGCGGGGAATACATGATTCTCCCCTACCATTTTACCTACCTAACATAATTTCAACCCAACCCAAAAAAAACCAACCCCACCACCACCCACCCCACACAACCCCACCCCCACACCCCACCCCCCCCCCCCCCCCCCACCCCCCCCCCCCCCCCCCCCCCCCCCCCCCCCACCCCCTCACCCCCCCCACACCCCACCCCCCCCCCCCCCCCCCCCCCCCCCCCAGACTCGAGAATAAGATCTTTAAAATTTGTGAAGCAAACAGATGAAAATTTCTTCAGATAATGAGCCCCCTGAGATTTGACTCAAAAGAGACTTTTGCACCTCATTTAGGAATATGCATTTTGGAGGGTAACGCAAGTTACCCGTCATAATTGCAAAAGATTTAAAAGAATGAGGAAAAGGCTCCGCACTCATAATCGAGGTTTAAAGTTCCACAAGCGAGCCATCGCTTGAATACTTTTTGATATCAAGTGTATCAACCCAGAGTTTTGTAACACAAAAATTTCTCCATGGAAGAGGACTTACGAAACTGACGATTCAAGCATCAAAGGCGGGGTGATTAATTCCGAAAATCCATGACGTCATCAAGAAAGAAGTTAAAAAACTTCTTGACGCCGGATTAATTTATCCGATCTCATACAATCCATGGGTAAGCCCGATGCATTGTGTACCAAAGAAGGGTGGCATGACCGTCATCAAAAATGATAAATTGATGTTATACCGACTCAGTGGATCTCAAAGAGTGCTGGAGAGTGCAGCGGACTATAGAAGTTAAGAAGAAGACCATCGAAAGGGACCACTTTCACTTCCCTTCATGGACCAAATGCTCGAAAAGACTCGCGTGGAGGTGAAACCAATTGATTTGTTTCCTGATGGCTTTTTGGGATATTTCCATGTTTCCCATGAACGAAGACATGAAAGACAACCTGTACTTGCACCTTACGAACTTTTGCTATCGCCGCATGCCTTTTGGCTATGCATTGCTCCCGGACACGTTCCAACGATAGTATGCATGGCAATCTTCCACGACGATGATCGAAAAAAAAAAAAACGATGGAAAGTGTTTATGGATGACTTTTCGGTCTTGGGTTATTCATGTTTTCTACTTGCTACCCATTTGGACAAAATGTTTTTAAAACGGTGTGTAAGACACCATATTTGGTCCTAAATGGGAGAAAGCCATTTCATGGTGAAGTAACCCCAATCTACCTACCAGCATAAAAACAAGGAAGGCATTGTTCTTGGACACAAAATCTCCAAGTCAGGAATTTGAGGTCGACCAGAGTAAAGTTGACGGTATATCGCCAAGCTCCCTCACACGAACTACTGTAAAGGTGTCCGAAGTTTTCTTGGGCAACGCCGAGTTTTTTCCAACGATTCATACAAGACTTCTCAACAAATAGCCCGCCAATGATCAACTGCTTGAAAAAGAGACTCCTTTTTCTTCTCAAGGAGTGTCTCGAATCCTTTAATACCACTTAAAAGAAATTGGACCGAGGTCCAATTTTTGATTGCTCCCGACTGGACTTGCCCTTCGAACTAATGTGTGATGCAAGTGATGTTGCAATTGGGGCTAAGTTCCTAGGTGCAACGAAAAAACATCATTTCCAACCATTCACTATGCCAGCAAAACCATAACTGAAGCTCAAAGCACACTACACTACGATCCGAAAAGAATTGCTTGCTGTAGTGTATGCTTTGAAGGAAATTTTGGCTCATATTTGTTTTGTCTAAGAGCATAGTGTTTTATACCGACCATTTGCTATAAAGTATCTCGTTCGCGAAAAAAGGTGATGCCTAAGATAAGATGATGCGGTGGGATCCTTTTGCTCCAAGAATTCGATGTTGTCATCCGAGACAAAAAAGGAGCAGAAAAATATCTGGCGTCGATCATCTTTCTAGACTTGGAACCCTCATCAAGATAAACTCTGAGAAACAAGGAAATCACGGAAAACATTTTCACTCGAACTCTTGGATCGGTTGTCTTCGTTGTTTGATAGTACCCCATGGTTTGCAGATTTCGCAAACCTTCCATGGGGGAAATTTCATTGTCGAGGGAATGTCATCCCAACAGAAAACAAGTTTTTCAAAGGATGCAAAATCATACTTTGGTTGACCCCTTCTTGTTTAAAATCTGTGCGGATCAAATGATCCGACGGTGTGTGCACGGCAGAAGCTCTCGACATTCTCAAGCTTGCCATAATGGACCACCGTGGGGAATCACGGTGCAAATTCACGCCAAATCTGGTCTTTGATGCCGGATTCTTTTGGCGCCCTTCAATATACAAAGATGCCTACGAGTTGGTTAAAAATTACGACTCGTGCCAACGACAAGAAAAAATTCCACAAAGGGATGAGATGCCTCAAAATTCCATCCAAGTTTGTGAAATCTTTGACGTTATGGGGGCATCGGACTTCATGTGACCTTCCCTTCTTCTAGAGGAACACTCATACTCGTGGCGGTCGACTATTTGTCAAAATGGGTTGAAGCGAAAGCGCTCCCCACCAACGACGCCCGAGTAGTTTGCAAATTTCTTAAATCTCTCTTTGCCAGATTTGGTGCCCCTCGTGCCATCATCAGTGATCGTGGAACACATTTTTGCAATGACCAGTTTGTGCAAAAGGTTCATGCTTAATATGGAGTCACTATCATCTCGCTACGCGTATCCACCCCCAGACAAGTAGGCAGGTTTTGAAGTATACGAAATGTGGTTTTTTAAAAGAATTCTTGAAAGGACAATGGGCGGAAAAATCGTGCATCTTGAGTCAGGACCAAACTGGATGTACGCTCTCCTTGGCCTTCGTACAGCGTACGCAAAACACCCATGGGTGCACTTACGTACAAGCGTGTATATTGGAAAGGCATGTTCATCTGCCGATTGAGTTGGAGCACATAAAGCTTTACTGGGCCCTTAAACATGCAAACTTTGATCTCAAAACCTACGGGTCGATCAACACAAAGTTCAAATCAATGAATTTAGTGAACTACGTGATCAAAGCTATGAAAATTTCTTATGTTTTACAAGAGAAAACTAGAAGAGGATTCATGACGCAAAAGATCAAAAACCGCATTTTCAAGTCGTGATCAAGTCCTCCTCTTTAACTCAGGATGATAATTTTCACCGGGCAAGTTGAGTCCCGTGGTAGGACCATTTACTATTGTTCAAGTTTTCCCATATGGCACGGTGAGTTATCCCAGGAACTCAGGGCAAAAACTTCAAAGTTAAAGGTCATCGTCTCAAACACTAATTTTGAGAGGTGATATCTGCTAATTGGATATACCGGACCTCCAAACATGCCCATAGGAACAACTAAAATTTAGGGGAAATTGGGTCATCAAGCTTGAGTGACCCTAAAACAAGCGCTTCGTGGGAGGCACCCCATGCTTATCCTAGTTTAACAGTATTAGTAGTATGCTAGCTTAGTAATGAATAAGTGTTTAGTTGTTGTGAGGAGGCTTGCCTCTTTACTTTTCCATGTTTTGTGTTTTGTGCTGTATTGTCCAGGATGTCCTAGATTTTTGAAGCCTCTCGTGCTCGCTGGTTATTTGTCTTCAATCCAAGAGCTTCACATCTCTCAACTTCAATTTGGGAATCCCGATATCCTAATCTTATCGACTAACGTTTATCTTTAAGCATAATTCATAAACGGCTTAGGATTTACGTAAAGACCCTTCATAAAACATTGAGGACAATGTTTCATTCTAGTATGGGGGGGATCTTCGATTTGATTGTGCCTGCAGCCGTTGTTATCACGTAATCCCGTTTTTACCACCAAAATTTCAAAAAAATGAAAAAAATTTAAAAATTTTCAAAAATAAAATAAGTGTTTTGTCACAATTTTGACTTTCCTGCTGGGTAGAATAAGAGTAAATTTTGACTCATCGGCTGTGTTGAGCTTACTTTTCTAGCTTGTTCCTTAACTTTTAGACTAAGCGTTCGCGAATATTCGCGAAGAACGAAAAATGATAGTGTTAAGTAGGAGTTGGATGCTAAACAAGGATTATTTGGAAATCTTAAGAGCTCATGTGTGTAATTTGTCGCTTTTTCTCCCATAAGCTCTTAACCTGATTAATATACGTGCTACTTTTGGAAATTAAACTTAAATCAATAATTTTTATGTAGTATTATAGCTAAAAACTGTAGAACTTAGTTCAAATTTTATACTTGAAGTTTTCAATAAGACAATTTTCCCAATATATCAAAAAAATAAAGATGAAAATGCAAAAATAAAAACTAAATATAAAATGTGGTTGATAAAGTTTGTGAATCTTGCCGGCTTACAAACCGATGTTACGAGCCTTCTAAAGAAAGCCGCATGTAAGAATAATAATTCCGAGACTGATTAAGTTTTGCATCCTTGCCGGCTCACAACCGATGTTCTGCCTTCATAAAAGGTCGAGTGTTACAAACTGCTAAAATGATTAATATTAAGTGTGAATAAAAAAAAGATATCTTTTTGTTAATTAAAATGCTTTTGAACTGTGGCTATTATATTTTATAAGCTATGTGCATACGAAAAATTAAAACCTGAGAGTTTTTGTAAATTCTTAAGGTCCGTGAGTCCCGATACTAGTCTCTGTGGGGTGTCAAAAGCCTGGTCACTTAACCGCAAGGTTGGGATGTGCCAAGACGAAAGTCGCTACATGGGATGATCTCGCCTTCAAACTCATTATTCTCGGGTGAAACGTGAAACATAGAATGTTGCAAAACATTGTGATCCATGGTTTGAAATCAAATAGACATTTACACCTTTAAGATATATATTGTAGGAGTGAAAAGTTTACAAGTTGCAAAAAAGAGTACTGTTAGCATCTTAACTCTTATTAACGGTGATTTCGTTGTTAAGCTTGGTTGGATAAAGTGAAAAAGTAGGTGAACGGATGAATTTATCCTTTTTGGGGCATTCTCGGATCGAAATGCATCTTGTTCTATGATCCTTAAAAGTTATAAAATAATGAAAGTCAAACGTTTTAGTTAGTTAATTAATATGAAATGAAAAATACAAAAAGGAGTGTAGGAATAAGTGTATATATTAAAAATGGTAAAGACGGGGTTTTTTCAAAACTTATGAGTCTTTAAACTTCCTTGGCAAACACTTAGCTACTTTTCGAGGTTATTAGTCGAGGGGAATCGAGATTCTTAGTTTTCTAAATGCTTACTTCATACGACATGCTGTGAGGACAGGCCAATACCTTAGTAATGGGCGGATTTTGGTAGGTGTTTAATTTACACATCCTTTTACTTTAAAAACAAGTTAAACAGAACAAAAAAAAAAGGACCATAAAAATGCCAAAATATGCTTGTTTTGCTAATTGTGTTTTGCAGGGAACAGATATCTAAGAAAAGGACGAAAAACGAAGCAAATCGACTCATAAACGGACACGGAATGGAATAAGATGGTAAAGACAAAGCCAGTCTTGAAAAAGTCAACCAAAGATCATACCTCGACAAATCCAAAGTCAAACCCGAAGCCATAAGTGAAGAAAAGTAAGTTTAGGGGCCAAAATTTCCAAGTCCCTAACTTATTTAGAAGGAGATGAAGACAAATGCTTGATGAGTTTTTGTTAACCGTCTCGTTGTTCTTGTTTTCATAGATCTGCTAGACTTTAAACCATCCATTTTCACCAAAGAGATACCACATGGTTATTTCTGCAAAACCCGCCAAGCTATACTCACTAGGACCATGTATTGAAATCTACACATATAACAATGGGGGGTGTTTTTGCCAAGTCTTCAAACTTACAGAAACACTAGGACGTGTATACTGCTTAATAACAACTTATAACCTTGAAGGACCATTTGTGATAACCCACAAACTCACACCCTGTTTTGAAACATTATGAACATCTCCCCCAAAGCTTTCCCGCCAAACTCATAACTTCCAAACCCGTCCCTTTCAAGCTCCATTGACTTCACCACATCACTCCAAACCCTTCACAATCACAAACCCCACACCCCACATTGTCCTTGTCCACGTTGGCTAATACCAAATTCCCTCAATCCGATTCAATGGTTGTTATAATTCGGATTGTTGAGAAGCAAGACAAGGGCCAGGATTGCTTATGTTTATACACTCACAACAAACACAAGTCTCATTCTATTCAGAAAACTAGCACAACAAGTGAAGAGAGAAGAAAAAGACCAAAGTCCAAACCCTAGCTCGTCTATATAAAAAGCTTGTAAGCCATTGTGGTAAAAGGTGTAGTTAGGTTTTTTAAGCATAGTTTTTGTTTAGATAACTTAATACTTTTTTGTACTTTGTACTCTTTCTTAGTTAAATGAAAATTCAGTTTACCTTTCACATTGAGTTCTAAGTTTTTATCTCAACTTTGGTTTCTTTTAAAAAGTCATATAAGCTCTTAATATAAGCCACTTTGTAATCTGTTTAAAACTTTGATACAAGAGTTCAAGAAAAATAAAAAAAAGGGAAAAGTTACTGTTGATGTAGCAATAGTTGAATGAGATACACCCGAACCACACCACCATACTTGGATGTTTTTTATTATTTTTTTTCCCCCCCCCCCCCCCCCCCCCCCCCCCCCCCCCCCCCCCCCCCCCCAACCCCCCCCCCCCCCCCCCAATGCTCATTGGCGATATTTAGTTTAGCTTATTTATAAGCTAAGGGTGAGGATTTTATTAGAGCTTATTTAGGTTGCCTATTTTGTTCTTTTTGGCAAGGAGTTAAGGTATGACCTCTTTGTAAATTTTCAGGCTTAGATTCTGTAGCAATAGCTTACTTAAGTACTATAGCCTGTTATTCTTAGCTCTATTTTTTTTTTCTTGCGTTAAAGTGCTTATTTATGTCTTATTATGGTGGCTTAATGATTGTTCGTTTGGCTGTTGTTTAGCTTAAAGTGTTTTAACTTGCTTAGATAGCTATTTTCACTTTTGCTTATTTGCTTTTTCTAAGTGCTTAATTACTTTTGCTTTCTACTTTTTATTGCTTAAAATTATATGTTTGACAATTTTCTTCAAAAACTTGAGCTTAATTCAGACCCTAATAGCCCTAAAATCCGTTTTTAGAAATATAAGGGGGTGTTTGGGTTAAGCCCAAAATGGGTCAAAATGGGATGGTTATGGGTTGGTGTCACTTTGCCATCCTTGGCTAAGTGCATTAAGCTCATTTAAGCTTGTTTTCTGTTTGTTATAAGCAAAAAAGGTGTAGTTTAAAGTTTGTCAAGTTAGCTAAAAAATTGTAAAGACAAAAGTCACTTTACACAGCTTATTTGATTAAGCTGTGTAAAGTCCCTTTTTACCTTTGTTTTGAATCCTTATTTAAGTGTCTCTAGAAGAACACAAGTTTTTTTAGACGTGTCTTGAGTATTTGTTTTAAAAGTCAAACTGCCAAATTTTTTTGTGTATTTGTAGTATAAAGAAAAGCTTCTTTTTCAAAGCAAAAATCTAGCATGTTTAATTTGTTTTTAGAAAATATGAATTTTGATTTTAGTCTCTTATAAGCCCCTTTTAATCTGTTTACACTTTATTTTTCATTTTGAGCTTATTTGACAGCTTATTTTAAGCTGTCAAATTAAGCCCATTTTTTTGGGTACATTTCCCCTGGTGCTAAGGGCTTATTTTCAAGCCCACCTTTTTGCTTATTAGTTAGTGTTTACTCAAGCTATTGGCTTTCTTGGAAAGCCAATAAGCTCTTTAACACCATCCCTTTGTTTCAGACCTTAGGACCCCCTTTTTGTTGCTTATTTTTAAGCCCAAAATGTGTCCCTAGGCTTTCTGTCTTTCAGCATTTGTACCCTTTGCTTATTTGAATTTTGGCTTATCTGTCTGTTTTATCTAGCTTATTTGTATGCATAGGGCTTATTTAGGTTAGGTTAGATAATCCCTATCAGCTTATTTGTTCAAATGATAACTTAATAGTCCAAAAAGCCATTAAGAAAAGCCACTTGTGCCTAAAATCCCATTCAAGCTTGCTGTCTGTTTTAAATAAGCCTTTTCAGCTTATTTTTAGCTTTTCTCAAAAAGTCGTAGTTATAAAAAATGATAAGCTCAAGGTGCTTAACAAGTTTGGTTAAAAAGTTTTTCTAAAAAAAAAGAGGAGATAAGAGGAAACCCGGGTGAGCAAGACTCGAACCCGGGTCTCAACCCTCAATACACCTCTTCTTTATAAACACTCTTACCGCTGTGCCCTTGGGTCTTTTCTGTTAGACCCTTGGGCACCTTGGTATTTAAGGGTGTTTGGCCCCTTTTAGCTATAAGCTCTTTCCAGCTTATTTTGAGCTTATTCATAAGCTCAATCTCGGGTTTCTTATTTTTCTTAGGATAGTTTTAGGGTCTAGTATTTTAGGTAATTTTCTCAGAATTTTTAAAATAAGTTTAGTATTTTTTATAATTTAATTTCTTTAAAAGTTTTAAAAATTCATAAAAAATACAAAAATTATCAAAAAAATATTTTTCTTTTTTAGGAAATTTTCTTTAGTCATATTTTACGTAGGAAAAATAGAAAAACTTTCGTAGGGCCATTTTTGTAAACTTTTGATTTTTAAAGAACGGGTCTCGGGCACGGTTCTTGTCTTGACTCGTTTTTGGGTCAAACGACCTCCGTTTTCAGTCTAGTTTTTTTTGTCTAATTTTTTTTAAACTAGCGATTATTTGTCATTTAGAATCTAATCTTAGCTTTTAAATTTGTTTTAGGGTTTAATTTTGCAAAATTTAGGTTTTTAACCCTCGTTTTTCGTGCCCGTTTTAGGATTTAAGTTATTTAGCTTTCATTTTTAGGTTTTTCTCAATCGTTTTTGCTTGTTATTGATTAATTTAGCTTTCTACTCTCCCAAATCATTAATCTCATTCAAACTCCAATTTTCCGACTGTATCGTTACTTTTGACCATTTGTGTTTGAATATGTGAATATTATCAAAAAAAAAAAAAAAAAACCAAAAAGTACAAAAATATTTTCATTTTCTTTTTAGTATAATTATCATCTAAAAAAAAACTAAAAATATAAAAACATTGTCCATATAAAGAAATAAAATTCACAAATTGGTAAAAATACTAAAATATAATATTCTCAATTGAGGTATTATCATAATAACTTCCGGTGAACTTGTTGGTTCCCAACTCGAACAAAAGATTTAAAAACTTGCCTTTTGTGTCACTTGCGAGGTACGGTTCACCTTTTAAAAGATAAACAAACTCTAAGAGGGGTATAAGGCGGGTTGTTCCTAGGAACTACGACCCTAAAGGAAAAAGGTTTTTAATAGCTTCGCGCTTTCCTATTCCTCCGCTCCTTTGTGCGTTTTTCTTTTCGAAGAGTTACCGAGAAGCTTGTCGATTATTAGGTTTAAGTTGTCTTTTTCGTTGTCCGTTATTAAAATAAATTG
>BQNB010053463.1:0-40002 GCA_026074375.1 Tanacetum coccineum | reverse complement strand
AAACAATTAAACACACATGTTGTACAGGGATCAATATGCCGTATCCCAAACCCAAGGATACGCCGTATGGTTCCTGTAAAAACAATTAAATAGTTTTAAAGTACTGGAAATTAAATTACAGACTGATAACGTCTAGACACATCCATACGCCGTATCCAGAGGGGTTCGATACGTCGTATGGAGTGTCTGGGAAGATAGACGCGTGAAAACAATTAAAAACAATTCAAACAATTTAAAAATGACTGGGTTGTCTCTCGGGAAGCACTTTTGTTTCAGCCAGTCGTTAAGTTTGACTTTTCTTTCTTCTTCATTCATTTATCCATCATTCGCTCGCACTTGTCTCCGTGAGCGAATTTCTTCATAATCATTTGGCATGACAAGTATTTCATGAAGAATGGCTTGCCGAGTGCAACATCTCGTGTTACATCTTCATTGTCAACGATGATAAAACCTGTAAGAATAGAAAATTTTCCAACGAAAACAGGTATATCTATTAGAGCTTCGGCTGGACTCTTCCCTTTATGACCATCCTTGTCCTTAATTATAGAATAATAAAAGCTTTTGGTAATTAAATTAACGGACAAGGAAGGGATGAAGTCAGCATCAACATTTTTATACCCATTTGTGCAAGAAAATTTCATTTTATAACAACATTCTGAACTGGTTTTAACATTATCAGGTTCATTGACAAAAGTTGGCTCACAATTAACATCTTGATTCGTATCGGGTTCTAGAGGTGTGTCCAAGTCATTTAATTCAATGTAGTTACCATTAAGTGGGTCGAATAACTCGTTATCCTCTCCTATAAGCTTTGTTTTTTAATCAAGATCTTTCAACATAAAGACTCTCCTGATTAAGCTAGTGACGGGCTTAATACTTTTTGAAAAAAAGTTTTTCTTCCCCGACCCTTAGAGTAATTTTTCTTTTGTAAACATCAATCTTGGAATAGGCAGTAGACAAAAATGGCCGACCAAGGATCAAAGGGACATCGTCATCCTCGGGTATGTCCAAGATGATAAAGTCTATGGGGAAAATAAATTTGCCAATCCTCACTGGCACGTTTTTAGCAATACCTCTTGGTTGTGTTATTGTTCGGTCAGCCAGTTCAATGGTCAACCTAGTGTGAGATAAAATTCCTAGACCAAGGTTGGTGTAGGTAGAAAATGGCATAACACTCACACTTGCTCCTAAGTCGACAAGGGCTTTATCAAAACAAACATTATGAATAAAACAAGGTAAAGTAAAGCTCCCTATGTCTTTTTCTTCCTGAGGCAAGGTATGATCATAAGCTTCTAGAATCTTCACATCTTGTGCCTCTTTCCAATCGTCACAATAGTAGTTTTATAGTCGCCTTGGGGAGGGACCTATTTCAGAAAACATGATTCTGTGTTGTGAACCCAATACGGCGTATGGACTACATCCCATACGGCGTATCTTAGATGAATCTGCTTTAGCGGTTGAGATTTATTTTACATGGTCCCTTGGGTTTGGTTCTGTTGAGCCGGGCAGACCTCCGATTCCTCTTTCTTGTAAGACTTTGCTCATTTGACCAATTTGAATTTCCAAGGTCTTAATCGATGCTCCTTGATTTCTTATGGCTGCATCGGTAGAAGCTCGAATCTCCTTGATTATGTTTGAGTTCTCTTCGTGTCTCTTTGCTGACTTAGCCATGAATTTGGTCAGTGATTCCTCCAATGTTTGTCTTCGATCAGGGTACGAAGAATTTTCGTTGTTGCGTTGGTAGAATCCTGGCCCTGCTACTTTATAATGTCCTGCAGGTTGATAGGGTGCTCCAAACTACGCGTAATAAGCCTCTTCAAGAGTATTCCCTTCTTCCTTGAGTGGGCAGTCCTTTGTGTAGTGTGGTCCTTTGCATAGTTCGCATTCGACCTGAGCAGTGTATACTTTCTTGTTGACTTTCTTAAACTCTCTCTCGAGGTTGTTAAGCTGGGCTTGAATAGCAGCTAGTCCGTCAGAAGTTTCAGTACTTATGGCTTTTGAGGATGTTCCGTTATGCCATTTCTGAGAATATTCGGCCATTTCTTAGTTGGCTATTTTTGCATCTACAACAGTTTAAGTGGGAATGGCACCTTTAGAGTCAAGGATTTGTCTGGTGGGAACATCGAGCCCATTATAAAACAAGATTACTTCCTGCATATCAGTCAAATAGTGTTGGGGACACTTCATCAAGAGTTCCTTACGTCTTCCCCAGGCTCGGAAGAGGCTTTCGTCTGGTTCTTGCTGAAAGTTGTTAATCTCCTCCATTTTCTTTGCAGTACGAGCAGGAGGGCAGTACTTGTTCAGAAACTTTGTTTTTAGGGTTTCCCAGTTTGTAATCGAACCTTATGGTTCATTCCTGAGCCATCGACTTGCAGCTCCAGTAAAGGACATAGGAAAAACTCGAAGTATTACTTGATCTTGAGTCACCCCAGGAATATGAAATAAGTCAACGATCTCAAGGATTTTTTTAATGTGTTTGTTTGCATCTTCATGTTCAGAACCGCTAAAAGTATTTTCGCGAAGTTCCTTGAGATATTGCCCTTTTAACTCAAAGTGAGTTTTGTCATTAATTTTGGGCCTAACAACTCCTGACCCATAGTTTCCACAGGTCTTGATCATGTATTGCTTCATTGTTTCCGTCATAATTTATGTAGTTTCTTCTTCTGAATGTTCTTCGATGTCATAAAATAAATCGAGCTCTGGTGAACTCGATTCCACAAGACCATGTGTCTCGAAAAGCCTCCTTTTTGAGCGAAATACACTTTTCGGGTTTTCAAAAGGTGTAATTAGTTCCTTAGTCGAACTTTTTGTCATGCATCACCTGAAACAGAGGATAATAAATTAGTAAGATAGGTTCTTTGGAAATAATACAAAAAATTAAACACGGAAATCAAATTTAATACTGTTACTGTATCAGATGACTAATACGTCGTATTCAATTAATTTGAATACGCCGTATGGGTCTGCTGAAGGTCAGTACGCCGTATTGATTATATAGAATACGTTGTATTAAATTGGAAAGGAACAGATACATTGTTTGATGTAGTGATCAATACGTTGTTCTGAGTGGATAAAGTCGATACGTCATATCCAACTGGCTTGGATTACGGCGTATTCTTGTGATCTATCAGAACAGAATACCTAGAAACAATTAAATACTGCGAGAATTTAAACACATAATTAAATCACACAATTAAATTAATTACAAACAGAATTAAATTACACTAATTAGATTATTTTAAACAAATGGTTAGAAATACTAATAAAATTAAAGGTTAAACTTTTTCACACCCCGGCAGCGGTGCCAAAAACTTGATGACTCTCGTGTAGGGTCAATTTATTAATTACCAAGTTTTACATTTGTATTTAGCCGACTTATCCTAAAACAACACTTTAATGGGCAGTGTACCTGATCGGGTGGAGTTTCGTGGTAAGTAGGGTGTCAAACACTAAAAGCCGAGGTCGTTAAACTAGTATTTAACATTATTGTAATTACTCTAATTAAATTATTCTAATTACTTGTTTAACCTATGTATATACGTTTTCTATGATGTTGGTGGGATTTTCAGCCTGAGAGACTTGGCACAAGTTTTAAGGGTGAAATATAATTCATTCTAAACACAATAAACATTGCAAGAAACAATCAGAAGATAAAAAGAGCGGTACAGTCAAATGATAGAAACCATATTTGCATATTAAAATCCGATTAAATGCTGGTTTGTTTATTTAGTGCAATGATTTCTTATCTCGAAGCGGCATATCATTCTTAAGACTTAGGCGGGACATCATCCTAAGACCTTAGTACGCGTGATCCTGTCACAATTAACGTATCCACATAAAGCATCCTTTTAGTTTAATTATAATCTATATATGGATTAAAGCAATGGTGATCTTGATAAACCCTAGGCCATCGAGACGTTACCCACTTACTGTTTGACGATATTTTATATACTGGTAGTCCACTTTTCAAATCTTTATCAATTAATCAAGAACATACTTGTTGAAACATTATGGGTCACCTGCCGGTCCAACTAAGCTCTTAATTTAAAGACAAAGACAGAACATTAAATGTGATCCTATTAGTCCAGTAATATAAAATACGATATAGAGAGCTATCCCAAAATCTAACTCACTTGTTAGGCGTAACAAGACCCAGTTGAATGATAGGTCGCATATTCAAACACGTAGACAAGTATCATGTGATAAACATAATTAAACTTTCAATGATAAATTGAGAAATCGATTTTAAAACAAACTAAACATTAAATCTTCATTATGATGGCTAATACCCTAGGATATTAGCCCATAACCATTGTAATTATACAAGCGTGATCAAATAACAAAGGTAAACTAAACGTTTTACCGAACGATACCAAAAATTAAATGATTACAAGTGTAAAACCTAAAAATCTCAACAAATGTGAAATTACCAAAATACCCCTAATGCAAGAAAATCTATAAAAGTTTAAATAAATTTCAGTTTAATTATAGAAATTATGAAAATACAATATTTAGCAATTATGAAAATAATTATGAAAATTTTTGTAAGGTTGAAATACTTTATGTTATACAAGGAAATTAATTAAAATTATTATAGGTATATATGCCGAATTTATATATGTATTTAATTAATTTATATATTACAAAATTAATTAAATAAAATATGGATAAAGTAATAATAATTAAGTATATGATAAATCTGAATTAAAATCTTTGAAAGGGCCATAGGATCGGGCCAAAATGGTTGTGTTATTCTTTTTTTCATTTTTCATTTGTAAATTCTTCAAAAACAAATACACGAACCCTAGTATAAAATTAATTGAAGAGTTAGAGTGTGGGAAAAATAGTGGGAAGCTTGGGGAGTGGCTTGATTCGATTTTTGGTATTGTTTTGGGTTCGAAAATCACAACCGGGTGCATAAAATCATAAAATCATCAAGGGCCATCAAAGGTAATTTTATAACTTATGTTTCATCATATTAATATGTTATATACCTAGAAAATATGTCATGATCTTTTTATTTTTATTTTATAAATCTGAAAATATTCAAAACCTAATTTAGAAATGGAAAATGAAATCGGCATATAAAATAATTTGTAAAATGTATTTTTTATTTTTTATAAGGTTGTTCATACTCATAAAATCAGAAAAATTTTGAATAATTTATAAATGATTCGAATAATTATTGGAGATTTATTTGTGTTTACCGAATTCGAAAATAAGGGAAAAAGGAAAGAAAATGGTTAAAATGAATTAGGGTTAGGGTTTTGTTATTTTTTCCAGGTGTAATTAATGCCAATGATTGGGAAATAATTGTGTTTGTGATTGGGGAAAATTTGATTAGGGTTTTGTGAATTAATTAGTTAGCCGATTGTGATAAAGAGTAAGGACTTGTTTTGTAATTTCTGAAACTATGGGGTCTGTTTAAGACATGTTATTATATTTAGTATATTCTGTATAAAATAAGTTGGGGGGTATAAAATGTCATTTTGATATTATTTTGGATTTAAAATGGTTAATTACATATATTAAGTAATTAGAAAGTAATTAATTAAAATAGAGGGACTAAAATTGTAAATTCTGAAAAGTGGAAGGTTTGGTTAGTATTTAATGTATAAAGTATGATTTTGTCATATTTGAATCTATAAGGGCTTGTTTTGTAATTATGGATAATTAAAGATAATGTTTAATTAATTAATAAACAAAAAGGACTAAATATGTAAATTATGTAAAATTAAGGGTTTGACTTGTAAATACATAAAATGGAAGGTATAATCTGAATAAAATGTGAAACTTTGATATTTACACTTTTAACCTTGGAAATTGTTGATTTTGCATATTAAACCCTAAAATATGGAAAGTTGTCATATTTAACCCTAAGCTTGTAAGGTTGGCATATTAAGTCCCTAAGCTATTCAAAATACTTAATAGAATCTCAAATGATGAATATTACTAATTTTGGAAACTTACTAAAAATAGAAAGTTACTAATTTTGGAAAGTTACTAAAAATAGAAAGTTACTAATTTTGGAAAGTTACTAAAAATAGAAGTTATACTTTTGGAAGTTACTAAAATAGAAAGTATAATTTGGAAGTACTAAAAATAGAAGTTACTAAGTTTGGAAAGTTACTATAAATGGAAGTTTCTAAAAATAGAAAGTAATAACTTAAATGATGGTTTGTAATTGAATTTCATCATTTTTTTAGTTCGGTCAAGAGGGAGTGATTTTGTTTTCTGTGGTTGTTTCTTTGTTTTATTGCTTTGCTTCCGGAATTAGGTACAGTTATTCTGACCTTTTTACGTTAAGGTTCTCTCATGACATATTCCTCTCTATCATTTGGAATTTACTTATTGTGATTTTTTTTTGCTTGAGCCTTTTATTTGGCTTTTCTTATATGATTTGTTATCATGTTTTATTTGATCTCTGCTATGCTACCTTTGATATTTGAACCTTTGACTTGAACTTTGCATGATCCCTTTGAAATGAACTTGAATGACTTTGCTTTGAACCTTCAGTTTGAGACCCGAGCCAATATTTGGTCCTAGCATGAAGGTAACATGGTCGTGTCAATGATGCACTTTGGCATGACTATGTGTGATGATTTGATTTCTCACGCCGTCCCATTGATATTTATGCGCAATATTGAAGATTATTATTTGTTTAAGGGGGTATGGTTGCATCTAGATTTGTTATGTATTCGATGGATTATGACAATTTGATTTGGAATATTTGGTGGACTGATGGTTTGGGTGCAATCCACGTTTTCCACATTGGAGGCTCGCGGACTCCATGTTTTACTATGATATGATTTATTTGGGTTGGTAATTGGAAGATTTGATTCTCTGATTTCATTTTACTTACATATGATTTGATTTTGTTTTTGTCTTTTTTTATCTTATATTTGAATCCTTTGGATCATGTGGATGTGAGATCTTTTTACCTTGTATCATTCCTTTGATTTCGATTATCTTTTGCTTTGATTATATATATCTGTTCATGGGCTTGTAGCTCGCCGCACTTCTTTTCCTGCGGCATGGTATCTAAGCTAGGAGCTGGGGTTGCTTTCAGGCTATGAGTGCTGAGTGTGGATTTACCCTAGAGATCTTAGTTTTGATATATGAGTTGTTTCCTTTCAAGACATTTGTTATTTCGTTTGGATATGTTTATCGTTGAGAAATGGTGTTCGTATTTTATACATACCTCTTTACCATGAAAAACGAACTCAAAAAGACAAAAACATAATAAAATTTGACAAATATATGTTGTTATTTTGTTTGGTTATTGCAGGTACGGATATCTGTGAAAAAGGGACAAAATAAAGAGAAAAATAGACGAAACCGAGCATGAGATCGAAAAGAGCGCGAAAAAACGAGTCCATCGGTGCCCTCGAATTTTATTGAGCCAGCCCGTTACCCGCTTAAAGGGCCGGGCCAGCCCAAACAAGTTAAAGCTCCAAATTAGCCAACAAGAAGATATAAGTAAGTTGACATCATGTGACATCATGGTCACATGACTGGAAATTAAATCAAAAAAATACCCATGTGACAATGCACTAAATTTGGAATGAGCAAGTATAGGAATGACGTGTGGCAAAGGTTGTTATCTCCCATTCACAATTCAAATTCACTACAACAAAAAAATGATCCAACGAATATCATTTAATGCGTACTATGAACGCAGCCTCAGGAGCCACGTGAGCAATTCAAGCAGTGGATCAAGTTTTGCAGTTTGGGTGGATTGGTGGGGTGGGGTTCGGTGGGGGCGATCCGAGGGAGCACTTTTGACAGCCAGGCTTATTATTTACTCAAGGATTGGGTTCAATTTTACAACAATACCCCCTCACTTTCCTATAAAAACAGGACGCTCCTGTCATTTTGAGCTATCTAGGAGTTTACTTTTCATTTGTTTTTAGTTTTTAGTTTTAGCTTATTTTTGTTTTAGTGCTAGTTATTTCGTTTTTTGATTAATTGTACTCTGATTATTTCGCAAGCTTACAATAGATGTAATGAATATGGGTTAAAGTTTGTTGATGATCTCGTTTTGCTTAAATCATTTGTTATTTTTCTTTTTGCTATAGCTTATTCTGAGTTTTTATGATTTATTTTCGTTGCTCTTTGAAATGGTTAAGCGCTTATTTCAATAGCGTTTGGGCTTGTTAGATAATCTTAGTTGTGGATCAAATTCGATGGTTGCTAATCTTTAGCTTTTAATCGTTTTGCCTTGCTTAATTCGTCCTTGTGTTATTTAGGTTATTAGTGGTGCTTATCTAGTGATACCATTTGGCTAATCTCGATCTTATATAGCGTTCATTGTTAGAAACTTATTCGGAGCTTCCTCGATTAGGTTGATAATTTTTAGTTGAGCTTTTAATTGTTCAAAGTAGTGGAAGCATAGTTTAATTTTGAATAGAAGCTTGTTCATATGTTAGCTTATTCGTGTGAGCTTATTTGATTCATACTTTGGCTTATTAGAAAGATTAAAAATAGAAGAAAAAAAAGAGCTTGTTCTTAATTGATATTGATGCGTTTGTTTATGAGAATTGGGCCAGCGTTTTTTGTTTTGGTCCACGCTAGTAGTATTTAGGACTTCATTTTAGATAAGCTCAAGATTAGATTTTGACAAAGTGTTTAAACTAAGCTTGTAATTGGGTCATTCATATTTAGGCCTTCGAAATTGATAGTGTAATTGCAAATTGTTATTTTAACCTTTGCATTAACAGTTTGATTTTTCTTTTTTTTTCTTTTTTTTGGTACCGTTCATCTCATATGGCGAGGAGCTTAAGAGTTCATAAGCTAGTTTGATTTTTCTAGTTTATAGCTTTATTAAGTTTTTATAAGCGAAATATTAATAAAGTACAATACTTTATTACCTTATTTAGTTAAAATAAAAGGCTAATAGAGAATAAACTAGTTTACTTACTTAGTTTTTGTAATCGGGCGGTTTTAATCGTATCGGGTCTTCAATTTGGTTCTATTTTCTAATCTCTTTTCAATATACTTAGAATAGTTTTATTTTATCGTTCCATAATATATTTGCGTATTTGATTTTTGTCATGCTTAGTGTAGATTTAATTTTGTCGTTAAATGCTATGTTTGTTAAATTGAATTTCGTTATGAGTAGTGAGTAAATAACTTGTGTTTGCTAAGTGATTAGTGATTTGGAATTTAAGTGCGGTTTTAAAAAGGTTAAAAAATCATTAGAATTTTCAAATTTACTTACGTCATTTACTTTAAAGCAATTTAAATACTTGTCATTTAATTTAATTTACTTGTCATTTATTCTTAAAATTGTTTTCGAAGGATTTTAAAAAATTTTTTTTTTTTTCGTTTTAAACCTAAAAGCACTTAATTGAACATTTTAAACGGGGGGGGTTTTCCCCCCCACTTAGCAAGCATTTTCTTCATTTATATCTTTTAGATCAATTTTAGTCTAATCTTTTAGTTTTTTTTTTCTTAGAATTAATATTAGTTTAATTTTTAGTTTAAAACCAAAACAAAAAAAAATTTGATAATCAAGCATCAAACGAAACATTCTCGTGAATTTCAATTCATCTCTCGCCGTGGAAACGACACTCGGAAGATGGACTATTACTTTTTCTAAAGTAATTTTCTTGTCTAACGGGATACTCTCTATACTATTACTTGTTAGATACATTACTATTTGGTATTTTATATATTTTATTATATATATTTATATCGAACCAGTTTTTGGCGCCGCTGCCGGGGAGAGGTGTAGCGATTTTTATGAGATTGTTTGTGTTCGTGCCTTGAAGATCCTTTCTTCGGGAAGTTTATTTTCGTACTTATTAAAAAAAAATCCAAAAATATTTTTCTTCTCATTTTTAATTTTTTTTCCCTTACTTTTTATAAATATTAAATATTATTAAAAAAAAAACCCAAAAATATTTTTCTTTTATCTTAAAAATAAAAATCTAAAAATATTTTTCTTTCTTATTATTTTTATTTTTCTTTTTTCATTATGTATTATTTGAAAAATCTATAAATATTCTTCTTTACCCTCTTATTCGTTTAATTCTTATTCTCTTTACCTCTGTATTATTTAATTCTTTTCATATCCCTTAAATTGTTTTAAATTCTTATGGCGTCATCGTTCTTGTTTAATCCCCTTTACGCGATTAAAGATGCTCGTCATGTGGAAAATTTGTACACTGGAGATGTGGTGTTTCAAAGGGGAGTCTTGAAGACAAGGTTCTTGTTTTTCCGTACCGACTCGGCCTGAACGACCCTTAAAATTGAAAATTTTTGTCTCGTTGTGGGAGACCGGTTCATGGTCTATATTGTCGACAATGTGCTCTAATACGAAAGACATTGGAGGAAGTTTTTCAAGACTTCCAAGACACTTCCAAGTCATCCGATGACGATACTAACTTTGTTAATCAAGAGTATTCGTTGTCAACAAAAGCCGGTGTCAATTCCTCGCAAAGTCCTCCACAAATCAACCATCATTGTTGTTACGAGTGTGGTGATTCGTTAGATGGAATCTTTTGTCAACGATGCACTTGTAAGTCTTGTGGGAAAGGTGCTCATATTGGTTATAATTGTCCACCGCAAATTCCGATTATCTCTAATTCGGGAAAACCATGCTACAATCAAAACCTTAATGAGATCCTACAAAATTTGCAAAGTTTACAACAACAATGTCTTTTGGGTACATGCCAACAATGTGGTTGTAATGAATATGATGGAGTTTGTTTTTATTGTACTGTTGGAAATGGAACACCAATCAATTTTTCAACTCCGTACTCTTTAAGATTCTCCCAAGTGTTGCAAACCATCATCACAACCCCAAAACGTACATACTCTTGTGAGTTACTGTGGGTACGATTTCATTACCGGTTACGATTGTCCACCTCAAGTCCGTGTGTCTACAATCAGACCCGTGTTTCAATTCAAAGCTTTGATTTTTTTCACAAACTTCACCGATTTCACCAACAACTATCCTTGTTGTGAACAATTGGGGGGTCCTCAATGAAACTTACAATGTCATCATTGAAATGAAGACTATTATCATGAGCAAAATTCTTGCTATGATTATAATTCTTTTGGTTTTGACCAATTTCAACCCCCGCAATATACCTCAATCATCCAATCTCCAATGTTCAAAATAGCCTTTTCAATGCTCAAAATGAGTTTCTCAATTCTCAAAATAAGCTTATGGAGCAAATGACATCCATGTGTGATATGGTTGGTCAATTGATACAAAATAAAAGGAGAAGAACGCTAATTGAAGAGTGCAAGCGGTAAGATCGATATTGGGAAGATTCCCGTTTGCTACGATGATGACGATGACGAGGAAAGTTCTATCCCTTAAAGATACTATTATTTCAGGACTTCCTCAGAGTGTGCAATTCAATCGCGTTATCAACCGAGAAGCCGTTTACTCTCTATAATGGAGGATGAGCATCTCGACACAATTTCGGAAACGGAATCGGACGAATTCATAAAGTTAGTGTTGAGAACCTTTTCCCAAGCCCAAGTGAGCCTGAGGATTTCTCCGATATCGAAAGTGAGTGTGATGTGCTCATTTGTGATAACTTAACAAATTTCTTAACCTCTCTTTGATGTAATGATGATGTTGCCTATAGTGATGAGGAGGAATTCAATAATTATCTTCCAATCCTCATTTTGATCTAGATGAGGTTAGTCAATGATGATTGGGTGTTAGAAAGTATCACTCAATTCTCCAGGAATTGATTCTTGACTGCGAATCTGATATTATAGAAATCTTTGCGTAATCGTGATACTTCGTTGATTTTCTTCAAGATTGTTTCTCTTCTTGATGAGTTTCACCGGTGAACTCACTCTTCTCAAATCAATTCCACCGGGAATTATGATGTCAACTTGGATACGAGGAGATATTTTGTTTTTGGAAAGTTTGCTTTACGATAACTCTTCTCCCCGTCCTCGGGCAAGAATTTAATTCTGAAAATCCTACCGCGTCTTTCTCTCCATCTCCTATCCCGATTGAGGATGTGGACTCTCTTATGGAGGAGATGACATTTTCTTGATGGTATACTCAAATACCACGGGTATTGAGATTGATGATCTTTGACTCGGAAGAATGACGATTATTTCTATCTCCCGTCCCGAGTTCGCTTCATTTCATGTTGATTATCCTATTCGGAGATTTCAAAACCATTGTTGTGGTGGAAGACATCCCTGTGGATGTGCCCAATATTTTTCCACCCATCCCACCCTTCTTATGGATTTCGACTTCATTCCTTCTAATGATCTCGGATTCGATCTTGATGTTTCTTCTCCTTCCGGAGATAGAAACAAGATTTACGATCCGGGGATATGCATTGAAGTCGAATCCACGAGACTTCTTTCTACTCTTTCTCCCGTGATTGATACTTTACTTCAATTTTCATCCGAAAATAAAGACAAAGTTTTCAATCATAGTGTTCTAGCTTCTAAGGAGAAATCTTCTTCTTCTCTATCACATCGGGGCTTTAAAGCTTCCAAGCTATTTCATCAGAAAAGCCCGATGTTGATTTTTGGAGACAACACTCCAAATTTGGGTGTTCGTCATCCCCATTTCTATCCCCCTTGACAAACTCAAGTATGGGGGATTAGGTCAAGCTAAGTGACCTTAAACAAGCGCTTCGTGGGAGGCACCCCATGTTTATCCTAGTATTATTGTAGTAGTAGTATGTTAGCTTAGTAGTAATGAATAAGTGTTTTGTTGTTGTATAGAGGCTCGCCTTTTCTATTCTCGTTTGCTTGTGTTTTTGTTGTATTGTCCAGGATGTCTCGGATTGTGATGACTCTCGTGCTCGCGGTTATGTCCTTCATTCACTCGAGCTTCACATCCTCAGCTTCATTTTAGGAATCCAATATCCTAATCTTTTCGACTAACGTTTATCTTTAGCATAATTCATAAACGGCTTTAGTATGACGTAGGTACCCTTTAAAACATTGAGGACAATGTTTAGTTCTAGTATGGGGGGATCTTCGATTTGATTATGCCTGCAGCCGTTGTTTTCACGTAAGCCCGTTTTTACCACCAAAAATTTTTGAAAAAAAAACCAAAAATAAAAATAAAAAATAAAAAAATTTAGAAAACTAAAAAAAATAAATAAGTGTTTTGTCACAATTTTGACTTTCTTGCTAGGTAGAATAAGAATAAATTTTGACTCGATCGAGCGTGTTGAGCTCTAGCTTGTTCCTTAACTTTTAGACTAAGCATCGACGAATCTTCTGAAGAACGAAAAAGGATAGTGTTAAGTGGAAGTTGATGATACAAGGATATTGTAAATATAAGAGCTCATAAGTGTAATTTGTCACTTTTTCTCCCATAAGTCTGAACTGACTTAATATAGGTGCTACTTTGAAAATTAGTCTTAATCAAACAATTTTTGAAATTGGAAATGTATCAATATTTTGTCTTAGTTCAAATTTATACTTAATTTTCTAAAAACGAATTTTCTCTTCGAATTATAAATAAAGAAAATTATATGTAGAATAATAATCTCCGCCAGATTATTCATCGTTGTCGGAGGCGTGGGCCGATGTTGAAGTCTTATATAGGCGTGGGCGGTGTCCTAAAAAGTAGAATAACTCTTGTGACTCGGCTATCGATGTGGCTGCGAGATAAAGGGCCCGGTTAATAATATAGTTTATAGCAATCAAAAAAAAAAGTGGTTGCACAAATTTAATAAAGATATATTCAAGGTCGAAAATATGTTGTACATGTGTCGGAGGGTGGCGATGTGTAGTTCTAAAGGACGAGGTTTAATTAGTTTATATTGCTTAATAGTGGAAAATATATTTTATTAAATTTAATATGCTTTGAGCAGACTATTGTGATTACATTGAATTAAGATATGTGTTAACAGAGAAATAAGAGTTTTGAAACAGAAGGTTGTGAGTTCCCGAATACTAGTTCGTGAGGTGTCAAAAGCCCGGTCACTTAGCCGATGAGGTTGGGATGTGCCGAGACGAAAGTCGCTACATGGGATGATCTCGCCTTCAAACTCAATATTCTCGGGTGGAACGTGAAGCATAGGATTTTGCATAAAAAACCGTTGATCCATGGTTGAAATTCGAAATAGCACCATTCGCCTAAATATAATAATTGTGGGAGTGAAAAGTTTACAAATTGCGAATAGAGTTAGGGTAGCATCTATACTTGTAATTAACGTGATTTTGTTTTAACTCGGTTTGGAATAATAGAAAAGTAGGGGAACGATGAATTTATCCTTTTTTGGGGCTTTTGGATTAATTGCATCTTGTTCTATGATCCCTAACGGTTATGAAAATAACGAAAGTTAAATAAATTAGTTAGTTGCTAAAATAAAATAAAAATTAAAAAAAAAATTAGTAGGAATAAGTGTATACATTTTAAAAAAATTTTGGTAAAAACGGGCCTTTTCAAACTATTGATTCCTTAATACCTTTAAATGAGCACTTTGCTACTTTTCAAGGCGATTAGTTTGGGGGGATTGGAATTTTTAGTTTTAAGCGTGTATTTATTATATTGCGTGAGGACACGGCAATACTTTAGTATGGGGGAATTTGGTGTTCGCTATTTTATACATACCTTTTACCATGAAAAACGAACTCAAAAGACCAAAAACATAATAAAAATTGCAAATATATGTTGTTTTTTTGTTTGTGTATGTGCAGGTACGGATATCAAAAAAAAGGGACAAAATAAAGAGAAAAATAGACGAAACCGAGCATGAGATCGAAAAGAGCGCGAAAAAACGAGTCCATCGGTGCCCTCGAATTTTATTGAGCCAGCCCGTTACCCGCTTAATGGGCCGGGCCAGCCCAAACAAGTTAAAGCTCAAAATTAGCCCAACAAAGAAATAAGTAAAGATGACATCATGTGACATCATGGTCACATGACTGGAAATTAAATCAAAAAAATACCCATGTGACAATGCACTAAATTTGGAATGAGCAAGTATAGGAATGACGTGTGGCAAAGGTTGTTATCTCCCATTCACAATTCAAATTCACTACAACAAAAAAATGATCCAACGAATATCATTTAATGCGTACTATGAACGCAGCCTCAAGAGAGTGTAGCAATTCAAGGAGGGATTTTAGCTTATTTTCATCAAGCTTAATTCTGAGCTTATTCTTTGAGCTTATTTGATCAAAACTCTTTAAAAATTGATTAAATCTAGATGTTTAAGCTTTTATTAGTTTAAGGATCCATTTCGTTTACGTTTTCATTAAGTATTGAGTCAATAAGCTCAAATAAGTTCAACCTAGCTTATTGATGTGCTTAATTTGTTTTTGTTTAAATAGAAGCTCAAATTTTCTAATAAAATAAGCTCCTAAATAGCTTATTTGGTTTAAATCGAATTTTTTAGAGCTTAAGTGCTTATTCGATTTGTTATTTTATTCGCTTCATGCTTATAGCTTATTCTGAGTTTTTGTGATTTATTTTCATTGCTTTTTGAAATGGTTAAGTGCTTATTTCAATAACGTTTAGGATTGTTAGATAATTTTAGTTGTGGATCGAATTTGATGTTTGCTAATCTTTAGCTTTTAATCGTTTTGCCTTGCTTAATTCGTCCTTGTGTTATTTAGGTTATTAGCGGTGCTTATCAAGTGATATCATTTGGTTAATCTCGATCTTATATGGCGTTCGTTGTTAGAAACTTATTTGGAGCTTCCTCGATTAGGTTGATAATTTTAGTTTGAGCTTTTAATTGTTCAAAGTAGTGGAATCATAATTTAATTTTGAATAGAAGCTTGTTCATATGTTAGCTTATTCGCGTGAGCAATAGCAAGAAAGAGTCTAATGGTATTTGTGAAAATTCTTCAAATGAGACTAAAAATTTTTCTGATGCTCCTTTATTGAAGAAAAGGTTCAATAATGAGGAAGAAGTTGAGTCTCATGTGTGGTTTGAAAAGAAAACTGAAATTCCTACGACTGCAAAAATAGAAAAACCATTAGGAAGCCCATGAGATATGCTTAGATGTATAAATCACAAAAAACCTAGAGGGAACAAGTAATTGGAATAATCGTCAAATCCCAACAGCTAGGAAAATGAGTTTTTGTGATGAACAAATAAAAGCTGTGTATTGCTTGTGGAAGCTTTAACCATCTGCTAAAAATTAGTAAAAGGAAGTACAGAAACCTATATGGAATAATACAAGAAGGTAACATCTCATATTCACATAGAATGTCTTACACCTCTCTAAAAGAAACTTTTGTTTCCAAAAGCCATCTTATGAAAACTGGGATGAAACCAATTAATGCTGCTACCAAATCTGCATATTATGAAGTCAAGAGGAATAGATTTTAAATCTGTTTAGGACAGCTTTGTTGGGTCTGGATGCTCAAAGACCAGATGTAGATCATGTAATCCAAAAACATCGTGTATCAGTTACTTTGAAAAGAATTAGTATTACATTGAGTGCACCAGGAATATTCAAGTCTGTGATGGGGCTTGGGTACCCATAAGAAGAAGATTTGAAGGAACCTTCCAAAGCAGGGGAGGAAAATTGATCTGATTAATGAAGATCACTTTTGTTCAGATGGATGCATAGGCTCAGGGGAGGCAAGAGTGCAGCAAAGAAAAAGAAGAATCCAGAGAAGAGTGCAGCAAAAGCAGAAAGACCAAGAAGATGAAGTGTTTGGAAGAATCCTCTCAGCAAAGAAAATAAAGGTTTAATTCAAGAAACTTGAGATTTGGAGGTAAATCACAAGTTTAGGGGAGGATTATTAGGAATTAAACACTTCAGATTTAGTACTGCCAAGGGATGAGTTAGTTACTGCTAAGCCAACAGTTAGAAACTGCTAGAAGAAAACAGTTCGTACTGCTCAAGATTACAACTGCCAGTACTAAATCGGTCAGTTAATACTGCTAGAGTAAGTTAGTACTGCCTGTACCAACTTAAGACTATTGAAGAACTTACTACTGCTGGTTATAGAGTTACTACTGCTGGTTCAAGATTACTGTTGTTGGTGAGAAAGTTAATGCTGCTGAAAGTATCTAGTTGTTAAACTGTAAGTAAATATCTAGATAGACTGAAGTTATGCTGATTTTCAAACAGAAGACTGAAGTTAATGATGATTGAAGAAATTAATGCTGATTGAGAATTTGACTAAATACTTAGGAAAGTATTAAGTACTTAGTCATTATAATTGACTAAATATTTAGGAAAGTATAGTAAAACCATTAGACACTTTGGTGTTATAAAATGATATCCTAGGGCCACTAGAATATTATCTCATTCACTCAATCATCACATTATCATACATATGCTTAGAGATTAAAGATACATCTAGAGAGAAAGACCGTAAAGCTTCAAGGTGTAACCCTAGTACTACAAGAGTATCTATTATTTATCAAATAATATTGAAGCAATTTGAATTTTTTTCGATTGTTCATTGTTGGTACTGTTCCATTGATTAATACTTCTAGAGTATCAAAGTGTAGATTCCACATACACTTTGATATACAAACAATGTCTCAACCATTGTTATTTTGGATTCATCCAAGGTAACAAACACTTTACAACGTAAAGAATCGATCAAGGCTTGGGATCAACATGATCTCGCCTTCAAACTCATTATTCTCAGGTGGAACGTGAAGCATAGAATTTTGCAAAACGATGATTCATGTAGAAATTAAAATAGCACATACACCTAAGATATAATAATTGTCGGGAGTGAAAAGTTCACAAGTTGCAAATATGAGTAGTGTTAGCATCTTAACTGATATTTAACGGTGATTTCGTTTTAAGCTTGGTTTGGAGCGAGTGAAAAGTCGGGGACGATGAATTTATCCTTTTTGGGGAATTTTAGGATTGAAATGTGTCTTATCAATGATCCTTAGACGTTAATGAAATAAACAAAAGTCAAATATTCTAGTTAGTTGCTAAAAAAATAATGAAAAATGAGAAAAAGGAAAAATACAAAAATATGTGTAGGAATAAGTGTATATCTTTAAGAATGGTAAAAACGGGGCTTTTTTAAACTCTTGATTCTTTAATTCCCCTCGATGAACACTTAGCTACTTTTCGAGGTAATTAGTCGAGGGGGATTTAATTTTTGGTTTTCTATAATTGTTTACTTGTAGCATTGCGTGAGACATGCAATATCTAATATAGGGTATTTTTGGAATGTGTTAAAATACACATACCTTTTACCTAATAAAACGAGCTTAAATGACTAAAAAAGTACGAAAAATACAATTGTTATATGCTGGATTATTGTGTTTGGTTTTTTTGTGTATTGCGGTAACGAAATATCAAGAAAAAGGACAAAACAAAGGCAAAACCAGACAAACTGAGCACGAGATTAGAAAAGAGCATGAAAAACGAGCTAGCTGCCTTCATTTTATTGGTACAGCCCGTAACCCAATATTATGGGCTGGGCCAGCCAAATTCATTACTAGCCCAACAAGCCTATTAAACAAAATTGTGAACTCTATTTTATAAGAGTGCAATGACGTCACTAGCATGTGACTAGAAATTAAATGAAAATGGGGCACATGCAGGCGCACTAAGGTGATGGGAAGACAAATAGAAAGCTGCCACGTGGCTGGGGATACTCTATCTCAATTCATTCTTTTTGTTGTAAAAGTAAGAATATGAAATTGATCCAACAGTCGGAATTTATGCGTACGAGAAAAGCTAAATGAATATACCACGTGAAAACATTTGAACGGTTGATCAAACCTTCGTATACTCTGGTGAATGCGAGACAAAAAAATAGCCAATATTGGCTAGGTATTAAGCGGTGGAAATTGATACATTGGCAAAAAAGACCCCACCACCCCTTTTTAACAACTAAACTCCCTCACACTTTGGGATACTTGAAATTAAGCTAAGCATCAAGTTGTTATTACAAACTTAACGTTTTTGAAAAGTTTGCTCAATTTTGGGTTCGCTCACACCAAACGAATGGGTATCTATGGATCAGATTGATGAGATTCATGAAGAAGGTTAGGGGTACAGTCGAGGCAAGTGGATTGTTTAGAGGGAAATTGGTAAAGATGATAGGGGAGGAGGCGTCGTGTTGCAAAACATCATGTATCTATCGGGGAGAGGAGGATCAATCATTCTCTTTACGGTCTTCATCAGGATCTAAAATGGCTTGCGCGAAATGGGGTATGAGTCGGTGTAGATTGGCACGAACACTTGTTACTAGTGTAATCGATTAAGTCACTTTGCTTAAGGCTGCACTGCATAGCTAATTTGTGGAAATTGTGGTTTCTTGTGGACTCACGACGTGACGTAAATTAAGTCAAAAAGGAAAGTTAGAAAGATCAACGTGAAAGAAAAATAAAGACCCTGCTCGCTTTTGACGTCTGGTGCCAAAAGATGTTTTGCGACTTCTTCTTCATACCGTCGTGTAAATCATGAATTGAAGAGATTAGACAGAGTGCTAGTTGCAGAATTTGTAGATGGAGAACTATTTGTTACTAAAGAAATCATTGACGAAGGGAATCGTTGGCCAAATATCAAGGTAAGAACTACATGGGATAGAAAGATTATTAGGGTTGCATCTCCAAATGGAGGAACGATCGCCGTATACAAAGATTGAAGAAGTAATAATGAAGGCTTCCCAATGTGAAAAAGGTTATTTCAAGGCAATTAAAGAAAGTGCAAAGGGATATGAAATTCATGGTATGGAGTTGGCAGTCGTACTCTTGGATTGAAATTATGGAGACGATATTTATTTGGTACGCGGTGTTTTATCTGTACAGACCACAAGAGTCTATGTATATGTTTTGTAAGGAGGTTCCCATATTAAATCGAGTAGTGTGAGCGAGGTTAGCAATGGGATCTGTTAGAGTTTGAACAAAGAGGATGAACATTGCTAATAATCTCATAGTTGATATAAAAGAGTTTCAGAAGACAACCCCTGATGTGAAAACATCAAGGAGGAACATGTAGTCAGGCGTATGAGAAGTTAAAGATGATGATCTATAAATCAAAGTTTCTAAGGGCAGAATCTGGTGTCACTTATTTGGAGCGTTAGAAATTTTTTATTGATAGTCAGAGGTGTTTGGTTCGTTTTTAATGGCCGAATAGTGCGTAGACATAGTGCGTGTCCCTTCTCGAAGGCATGGTTTTAAAATTTGTTAACGACGTCTATTTGAGTAAACCATAAATTTTTTTGACCATAAATGTAGTTTGGAGCAACATTGTTTGAAGTTTTCGTTAATTATAGTCATGTGGAAAGATGTCTGTAAAAATTTGTGTATCGACTAAGCGATTTTTCGTATGTGGTCTGGATTTTTGACTTTCAAGAAAATTGACGTTTAAACATGTGTTCAAAATGATTTATATTTAAAACCATCAACCACAGAAAATCCCAAATTTTTGTACCTCGTAAGGTTTGTAAGAAAACGTTTCAATTGCATATAAATTTTTTGACCGAAAGACTTCGGGTCGTCCGTATTGGTACCATCTCGGGAATACGAACACTAGGGCGGCCACTATTATCACGAATAACGTGAAGGGCTCAGCCAAAGGTTATCACTTTCTCATGAATCCTATTGTCCTATTTATAGTCTCTAAAGCCCCAAATTGTATAACAGGGTACCATAATTACGACTCACGATGATAAATAGTGGTATGTAATCCAATTATCGTGCTGTGTGTATGCGGTGTATTGAGACTTCCTAATATTGTGAGTAGTATAGGGGGGGGGGGCCAGGGCATGTGACAACCATAACATTATTGCATCAGGGCAACTAACTATGTAGTTGTGTACCCCATAATAGTTTATTAAAGAAAAATATTTCAAAATGGTGTTTTCGAAATAGTGTATCCCAAATAGTATAACCAAAATAATATATCCAAGATAATTTATTCAACATTAGTCGTCCGACAATTTAATGTTGGGACGTATCCAAAATAATGTTTAGTATAGTACTCAAAATAGAAAATAAATGTATAGGCCTGCTTGTATAAGTAAGCAGTAGCAAAGTATAAGTACACATGGCGACATATAGTGCATGGCAAGGCAAGCATGTCAGCCAAATATAAGCGATAGTGATTAGGTAATAGGAATAAGACTAGTATGTAAGGCGACATGTAATGCTAGCAAGTAACAAGTAGGCCAAAAATAAGCAATGGTGATTCTAGGTAATAGCAAGTATAGTGAATACGTGCAAGGGTATAGGATATAAATGTCTATAATGCAAACATATATGTACATGACCAAGGCATTTTCAAGTGATTTTAGGGTTTTATGTCCACCCTAACATGATTTAAGGAAACAACCCCCATCATTCCATGATCCCCCGTGAATTAGGCATAGTTGATCAGGCTATACATAATTCAGGAAAATCGATGAAATGCTCAGGCTAGTCAACTCTTATCATGTTCTGGGTTTTATGAAAACTTTAGTTTGGTTATAGTTGGGTTTTTATTTTAGAAAAACTGGCATTCTCTATAACCTTAGGCTCTGATATCAATATGTCACTCCCCGTCTAAGGCGGAAACATGAGGTGCGACGTTTCTGAGACATCACATAAGATAGTAGATTACACCATAATTTGTTACAAGAAATTTAGTTTACAAAGCTACATAAAATACATTCTTGGATGGAAGAGAACACTTGTCTTTAGAAAAACATCTTGGCAAATTGGATAACTTTGGTTTCAAGTACCTTGGATTTGTAATTGCTGATCACCTGAAAATGATAATCGAAAAGGTCAACATAAAGTTGGTGAGCTCGGATGTTTAGAGTATAAACCCAGTTGTTGTGCCAAAATTTGAGTAGGACAATATTAAAGTATAATAGCGGAGTGCAAGCAGTATACATAGCAATCCAATAGCAATCATAGTAGTCCAAGCGCTTATAGTCCTCCGCGCCTATCGCCTACCAGCTGGAGCTACATAGGTCGGCAAAATAGTTCTTAGTTATGTACCCTATAGAATGCATGAACATATACAACAGCATTCACATACGCAATTATAGGCACATAGCATTGTCCAAAAGCATAGAATTAGTTTTAGCACAGAAGTAAATAGTTTGAAATAGATTTGTGTATCATTTTCCCCCAAGGAAAATAGTTTAAGAATAGGGCTACGAGAATTCACCTCAAATAGAAATGAAAGTAGCTGAAAATAGATGATCACAAAATGACGTGCAATGATACCCGGCCACGAACAATTAATAGAGTTTGTTTTAGAGCCATTCTTTAGGAAAATGAAATAATGCATATTCGTTTGTAAAGCATTTGTATAAATGTTGTAAAAGATTTTGTATCATTGTTGTGTGGTGGTTGATAAACTGACTCGATGAATCTTAAGTCTGCGTATGATGCATGATTTTAAATAAGTAAGAATTAAAGAAATAAGAACTTAAGAAATTAAGAAATAAAGAATTTAGAATTTAAGAAATAAGAATTAAAAAATTAGTATTTAAGAAATATGAATTAAGAAATAAGGATTAAAGGAATAAGAAATAAAGAAATAAGAATAAATACGCTTCGGCTATTTACCCGATCCCCAAGTTATTTAGATAAAACATTCCCGATATAAATGTTAACAGTGTTTTAGACGCTAGTTTTAAATAATAGGAGCTTTTCATCAAATTTATGTTTTCTTCTTTTAGTCGGATATTAAAATAATAATATTTTATTATTTTGTCTTTTTGTCATTACTAAGGAAATTATTTTGTAATACATATGCAAGTATGTAGTTTAGTTTGTTTATCAAATTTAGGTACAAAAATCATTTATTATTTACAAAATAATATGGTTTCGTCCTTTTGTCGAGATTTAAGGAAATAAGTTTTACCAAATAATTCTAAGTGTAAAGTTTTTATAAAATTTCGGCATGACCCGCTTGTTTATGGACGGTTCCAAGGTTTTAAAACCTCATTTTTAACATTTTTCATCAATTAATCCATTTCCGATAAAGTGTCAAAACTTACGTTTTATTGACATATTTTCCAAACGACATTTTGAACTATTCTAAATTTATATAAGTATAAATCAATCATAATACGCTTTGAACGTTTTATGTTTACTAGTTTCCCACTTATTGGGCCCAAGTCCAATATAAGCCCAAATTCACTAGTTACAATTTATCACATTTGTTTAATCCATTAATCCATTTTAAATATGTCCAAGTTAAATCCGTTTGTTATTGGGCCTTAAAGCCCATTAAAAGTTTTCTAGTTAGCCCGATTGTATATAATCACAAGTTCTTTAACCTTATTGAGCTTTTCGGCCCATTAAGCCCAAACAAGTATTTTACAACCACCATAAGCTCAAAATAGTTTAAATAAGCAATAGGATAAACGAATAAGTACTTTGTTCGCCAAAATAAGCTAGACTAATGTTAGGAATCGAGAAAAGACTCGGTCATACCTAATATATGTAGCTCGTAGGTCTTAGATAGTTTTTGGAACCTTAAATAGGTAAAAGGGCCAAAGCCCGTAGAAAGCCCATGTAAAGGTCCATAGCTGGTAGGGATGACAATAGGTGAGAAAAAACCCATAACCCATGGGTACCCGCACGTAAATGGGCAGGTAATCTAGTTATTTTTCACCCGCGGGTGGGTTGTGAGTGAAAATTTATACCTATCGGTAGGTGGCGGGTGGGTGATGGGTAATGCATACCCATCATGGGTATACCCATTTAAAAAACCCATGAGTGTACCCGCCTAAATACCCACGGGTGTACCTCTAAACCCATTTGTGTTAAAATAAAATATATTATACTACTTAAATATTTGTAAGGTTGTTGGTATATATTTGATAACTACAAAAATCTTTAGACTACATAGTAAACTAACAGTTTCTTTGAGTTGCAAGACTAAAAGATGAATATGAAAGATCAAAATTTCAAAGATATATACATGATATATCTCAGTACATGTGTAATGATGATTAATATTTCTAGTTTTAGACATGTCATTAAGTATTTTGTGAACTTGGCATTTAGAAAATTGATATGATGTCTTATTACCCAGTTTCATAGTTAGTTTACATATCATAGTTTTATGATTTTGTTTCATTTCACAAACCCATGGGTTTACCCATGGGCGATGGGTACCCATGGGCATGGGTATGGGTAAAAATTTGTACCCATTGGTGGGTGGTGGGTGGCGGGTGGGTGACGGGTAAGAAAAAAATCACGGGTTCGGGTGATGGGTTTGATAAACCCATACCCATTACCCATGGGTGTCATCCCTAATGGCCAATTGGAGTATAAGTAGCCTCTCTATAGCTTGGAGAGGGTGTTAGTTGGTTTCATTTCACACACACTCTTTAATATAATATTCTCTCTTTCTTTCTCTCACTAGAAACCTTCCTTCCATCTCTTTCTCTCTCTAGTTTCTTTTTGATTGGTTAAGTGTTTAGATAAATAACATATTTTGTAATTGGTATCAAGAGCCATAAGGTGATTTAGTTAGGTTTTATGTGTGTTTTCCTTGGTTATTTTTGGTCCGTTTGGTTTGAACTCAAACAAAAGGCTTTCACTTTTTATGGGTTTAAAACCATAAAGCTTACATCTTTATTACTCTTCTATCTTAGTATAAGCTAGTTGTGCAAGAAAAACTTTGAAAAAGATCAAAAAATTTCATCTATTAGAAGGTTTTTGGTTCGAAAGTTGTTTTATACCAAGAATCTTGTTTTTGAAATTTTTGTGTTAAAAACTATAAAGTTTGTGTTTTAAGGTTCTACTAGTCTTAGGTTAGTAAGTTGTACAAGAAAAATCAAGAAAAAACATCAATAAGTGTGTCTTTGAGTGTTTTAAAAAAAGAGGGTTTCGATTTGGTCTAGGCGAATTCTACACTACTTGGTCTACGTTAAATATACCCTCTCTTTAGGCGATTTATACAAAGCGAAGTATACCAGTTTCTCTATTAGGCGAATTATACATTTTCCATTAGGCGAATTATACATCTGTTAGACTAGGCGAATTATACTAGTGTTCAACTAGGCGAATTATACCTGGTTTTTGTCTAGGGAAATTATACCTCTTTTTGTCTTAGGCGAATTATACGCATTCCTCTTAGGCGAATTATACCAATCTTTCCATTAGGAGAAGTATACCATTAGCTTGGGAGAAGTACACCATTTTCTTGGGAGAAGTATACCATTTGCTTGGGAGAAGTATACCATTTGCTTGGGAGAAGTATACCATTAACTTGGGAGAAGTATACCATTAGCTTGGAAGAAGTACACCATTTGCTTGGGAGAAGTATACCATTTGCTTGGGAGAAGTATACCATTTGATTGGGAGAAGTATACCATTAACTTGGGAGAAGTATACCATTTGCTTGGGAGAAGTATACAAGTTTTACCATTTCCATTGGGTGAATTATACGGTTATTTCTTTGATTTATAAACTCCCGTAAAAGATTAACTTCTTTTCCCTGTTTTATCAAGAATTGTAAAATCCCGTGTAATTCCATTACTTCATCACTTAAACAAACATCACTTTAACACAATAAACTCTAATAACTGAACGATCAAAAGTTATCTTTTCTCATTTAATCAATCAATTCAAAATGACAACTTTAGCAGAATTCATGATCATTGCCGATGCGGACAACCGTCCTCCCATGTTGGAGAAATCTATGTATGACTCTTGGAAGAGTCGTATGGAACTATACATCAAGAATAAGGAGAACGGGAGAATGATTCTTAACTTTGTTCTAAATGGTCCACTTGTATTGCCTACTGTTGCTCAAGAAGATGGCACCACTAGGACAAAGAAATATGAAGAACTTTTAGTTTCCGAGAAGCTCCAAGTTAATTGTGATCTTAAAGCTACCAACATTGGTCTTCAAGGTCTTCCACCGGATGTGTATGCCATCAGTAATCATCATAAAGTTGCAAAAGAGATATGGGATAGAGTTAAGTTTCTTATGCAAGGCATGAAATTTTCATTACAAGAAAAGGAATGTAAATTGTATTACAAGTTTGATAAGTTTTTATTTGTGAAGGGTGAAACACTGTATCGGTACTACTGAAGATTTGCTCAACTAATCAATAACATGAGCGTCATCAACATGTCAATGAGACCAATTCAAGTGAATACGAAGTTTTTGAACAGTCTATCGCCAGAATGGAGCAAATTTGTGACGGATGTGAAGTTGGCTAGAGATTTGCATACTAGAAACTTTGATCAATTATATTCATATCTCGAACAACATGATGCACATGAAAATGAAACTCGCTTGCTTTATGAATGATACCAAGATCCTCTTGCATTTGTTGCCAGTTTCAATCAACCACTGTCTCACATTACCAACTATCATTCTCAATACAATGCTACACAGTTTCCTCAATAGTCAAACACAATGATTCCACAAGTTCACTCTTCTCAATCATACTCACCAATGTTTGCAGCACCTCATCTACCACAACCATAAATCACTTATTCATCCGTTCCACCATCACATGAATACCAGTCTCATATGAATCATCAAACCTCATTTGTTGTACCAATTGCTTATAACTCACCTTTATCTTTGACACAACCAATAACTGAGTTCCCTCAAATAGACTCAGGTCTTGCTGTTCCTATGTTTACTCAAAGAGATGATTTCTAATTGCTTTCTTAACAAGGCAATGGCTTCCTGTCCAGCTTCTAGGTTCCCTTCAACCAAACAATAAAATATAAACTTCTTTAATTACGAGAAACTATGCACTATCCAAAGATGACAAGGTTACTGTGCAACAAGTTTTAAAGGAGGGCAAGGACAATAGTTATGAAAGGGACTGGCTATATGGTAATAATACTAGTTCTGGGGGAGAGAAATAATGCCGAAGGGCAGCAAGGGTTTTTAAATGTTAATATTGTCAAGGTGTAAGGAATTATGGCTAGGCTATGTACTAAGCCTAAGAGTCCAAGGAATGATTCATGTTTAAGGGAAAAAGGAAATGTTGGCTGAAGCACATGAATCCGGTCAAATTTTGGATGAAGAGCAACTAGCATTTCTTGCCGATCCAGGCATTCTAGATGGTCAAGCTGCTTAGACAACCATTCTAAACATTTCTTCTTTCCAGAATGAGGATCTAGATGCTTATGATTTTGACTGTGATGATGTCTCTAATGCAAAGGCGGTTCTAATGGCCAATCTTTCCAACTATGATTCATACGTTATCTTAATGGTACCTCATTCTGAATCCTATCATAATGATTTGGACAATCAAAGTGTGCATGCCATACATGATTTTAAACAAACACCAGTTGTTGATTTTTCAGATAATGAGATAACATGTGATAGCAATATCATTTCGTACTCTCAATATCTACAAGAAACACAGCAAGCAGCTGTTCAAGATACTAATTTGTATGCACAACAAGATTCAATGATATTATCTGTGATTGAACAAATGTCAGAACAAATGATTAATCATGTAAATAAGTGGGAAAAGGCTAATCAGGAAAAGAATAATGAATCCTTAATCACTGAGCTTGAGAGATATAAAGAACGAGTCAAAACTTTTGAACAGAGACTTAATATTGATTTAAGCACTTGTGAAAAAATGATCGATTCTCAAATGGATGATATGATTAAGGAAAAACTTGCACTTAAGCAGCAAATTGACTCACTTGAACAAAAACATTCTAATCAAATCAAGTAAAAGGAATCTTTATTGCAAACAATTATTGTTTTCAAAAATGAATCCAAAGAAAAGGAAAGTAAATATATGGACAAAGAAATTGATTTTGAGAAGAAAATAAAGGAACTTGATAATATTGTTTATAAAGTGGGTCAATCTCCTTAAACAGTGCACATGTTAACTGTCACACCCCGCCAAGGCGGAAACGCGAGGCGTAAACAAGAATGGATATCATCACAACACATGGTGTCTATATAGAGAATACAAAAATGAAAACTAAAGTAAAGCAAAGACACAAAGTGTCATAACAATACCCAAAACCTAATGGTGTCTTTATTAATGAAAAAAAGGTCTCGTTAATAAATGACATGCAAAACATAATCCAACTAATTCATGCAAACGCATTTATTCAAACAGAAAGCATAAAGAAACTCCAAGCATCCTACGGTGTCTTCTAGCCACTTCGCTCTATCTTAGCACCATTAAGATCACCTAAAAATGATGCTTAAAACGTCAACATAAAGTTGAGCGAGAATCATAGGTTTGCGACATACAACAATATCTAAAATAAACTTTCAATTAGCTGCTGCAATTACCGAAACAATTCATGATAACAATTAACAACAACTGGACAGAACGTGCCCACGATCCACAATCATATCAACTACATATGTGCGCTACATGGACTCATATTAGCTCACATAGTCTTACCACCCTCACACCTCGATTTGCATATTGAGATCCACAATACCAAACATATCATATTGCAACACAACGGGACGGAACGTGTCCACGATCCAATACACATAACCACAGCAAGCTTAAAAACATTTTAACACGACAACAAGACAAGCATCATTCTCACCCCAAAATAACATGAGAAAAAGGGGCTATGAAACTCACCTTTGTTTAGCTTTCCAAAAGATTCTAACAAAAAGCTTCACAAACAACTAGCACAAATCTAAACAACGAAATAACTCGTGTTACACGCTAATAAGACAAAAGCTTAATGAACATGTAACAATCATATGATGGATGTATAAGGTGTTCTATTAACCACATGGGTCACCCGAACACCATGCCCAACTTTAACCACTTCATTAACAAGTTTCAATAGTTAGTCACAATTTGTTCAAAACTGCAGAATTTTAACGTGACTTAACGTACTCAAAACCTCTACTTACTGACCTCCATAATTCATACCAAAAATCACCTATGTTCATTTATGAGTAAATTAACTACCTCATGATTCCCAAGAGTCATTTACATGCATAAGTACTTCTAAGAAAATCAAACTTCAAAACAGTCCCAATTCGGATATGTTTGTACACTAAAAAGTTTAAAAGTTTGGACCTAATAGACACATAGAAATAAACTCCTGTATAAGGGCTAAGCTAAATTCGAAATTTAAGTGGGGGTTTTATACCTTGTAATCTGACCTAAATCTGACCCGTATTTACTGCTTTGACAACTGTTTTCTTTTGCAACCAACGGTTTTGACATGAAGCTTCTCGACCTCAAAAACCTATCGTCAAGGCCGGATGTTCTGGAATCTAGACTCTCTGAGTTACTTCATAGGCAACTGGAAACTTTGAGACAAAAGCTTGTATTTTCATTTACTTACATTGAGATATAGCCTCCAAATCAAACACAGCCTCTAATTTCATTTGCCCTAATCTAAATCATGTTTTAACGCAATCTAAACCCTAACGAATACACCCATATGATCTTAATTAAACCCAATAATTATAATATGTGATAATTATATCATTAATTACAGATGTTATGAAACCATAATTATCTATCATAATAATTATTACATGTTTTTAATGATAATTAACTCAAAGGATTATAATTTATACCTTAAATCTTCGAATTTGAATCAACAAAAAATTACAACTGTAAAAAAAAATATTTTTATTCCTTCCTCATTTGAATACAATTTGCTGGGACAATTAAAAACAAGGTGGGAGAAGGGACCCCCCCCTCCCCCCCCCCCCCCATTCCCCCCCCACCCCTCATGTATTTCATGAAGGTTTACAAAAAGGTTTAGGATATATATCTTTTACCAATTTTAATTAGAGTAAGATTTGTTTTTCCTTTTTTTCTTTCCTTTCTTTTTGGCCGATTTCCCCTTTATATATATATATATATATATTTTATTTTATTTTTATTTATTAATTACTTATAATTATTTGGCGATTTCCTTATGTTTTTATAATAAACACCCTATGCTTATTGGGCGTATTACCTTTTTGCGTAAACGCAGATTTTACTGACTTTAATAAATAAATAAACTTTTCATTTTTATTTTAAACCAACTTCCAAAAAAAATAGAATTCACATTTCATTCTTTTCTAACTAATAACACCGAATATTCATACCTAACATTACTTAACTATAAATACGTTATACGTATTAATTACTTACACAATTAACGCGGATAACGCTTCTCAATCACCGAAATATTTACTTGTCACCAGAAAAATTGACGAAATGAAACTTCTCATAAATCCAGACAAATCCAATCCCATTGAGCGACCCCGCTTTCAATGGATTGATTATCCAATCCTCACATAACCCACATAAAACTATTAGCACAAATTAACACATACCCATACATTGAAACGATACACAAGTCAACACTTAACGGTTAGAACCAACCTGCTCAAGTCATGGTTGTACATATTGTATCAATGGTTACGAGATTACTAATATATATTGCAATTGTTTATGTAATGCTCATTAGATTTCATAGTGGTTTGTATTGGTTATTTCAGTCGGGTTATTTGGATGGTTTGCGAATCTGTTGTTGTATTGCAGAGAGAGAGAGATTTAGTTCGCTTGTTCCTCTGTAGTGTTTTTGCGATTCGTGTCTTCATGTTGTACTATTTTAAATGTCTAAAAAGTTGACATTTAAATGTCGACAGTTTGAATACCTAAGTTATGTATGGGATTTTGAGGTTGTTTTCGCACGCATTGTCTGTTTCTTGTGGTCTTACTACAAGGACATCTTGACGAGGATCATTAAAAATTTGTTGACTTATAAAAAGAGGCCAAGAAAAAGGGTGAGTATTAAGAAGTGGTTACTTTATGAACAAAAACCAGTATACTTGCATTTTTTGGACAACATTTGAGTTTAAAAGTCCATAAAATTATCAAGATTGGTGTAATTTTAAGGTATTGACTTATGATTCAGATGGTTTATCAATGACTATGTACTTAATTTATGGTCAATCATAGAAAATACTAACATTCTGTAATCATGACAAGCGATTAGAACATGGTAAAATCCAAAAAATATCATCAAAACAGCACATATAAACAAACCACCAAAGATCATATTCATAAACATAACCCTAAACATAAACATCATGGTTCAACACAATAAAAAACCAGATTATAAGAACTCTACACAAACTTAGCGCTAAGAGTATAGATTACGACCTATGGGTAACCAACATAACAATTACTAGACATCCCCACGATCTTCATCACTCAACCCAACTAACAAAAGATACACAACCAATCAACAAAACCTCATTACCCGTAACAAAAGAGATCTTTTTATGCACTTGAAGACGGCGATCATCTTCCCTAGTTTCAACAACTTCAACATGTCAAAATTTTAAACCTTTTTAAGAAACTTCACACACTTAAACGCCATCAATGATCCACGCGAACCTTCCAGTTTAGCAATGAACAACTGCCTTTCATTAGCACAATCAAGCAACTCCTCCCTTAATTTGGTTAGACATGTTGCAAACTGAATATCCTTCGCCGTCTCCCTCTCAAAATAAACCAACATGCCACCAGCCAACACCCTTGAATTAACAACCACGACGAGTTCCTCAATGATTATCTCCTCATAACGAGCCAATATTTACTTTGTCTTGAATATATGTGTTTTGGGTATGCAAAGGATATAGGGTATGAAGACTTCATATGATCAATCCTTAAATAGCAAATACTATATGGAAATGAATGGCCTTTAAAAGTTAAAAATGTAATAATTAGCTTGAAACGAAACGCAAGATCTCAAGACAAACAATTTAAAGGCTTACCATGCATGAATATCAATAAAGTAGTTCTTATCACCCATCTTGTGTCGTAAAATTTAGTCGCTCAACATAACTTTCTTTGAAAGACAAGGGAATAAGGCGGGAAAATGTAAAAAGCCTAAAACGATATGAGGACCAACGGTGTAATAGAAAAAAGACAAAAAATGATAACAATAGCGGATACTTTTTGAATTATAAGTCAGGGACCAACGATAACATTTTGTTTTAGATGGAAAGACCAAAATACTCATCATGTACAAGTCACGTGGGGTGAAATAACATGTAAAAATAAGTAAAGTTAGGTGTTAGGACTAACGGGATGTGAAACGCCCCTCGTTAGTGACATGTTCGGCACATGACCTAAAAACGGAGGACAAAACGTACGGACAGAGTCTACTTTGAGGACCAAGTGTGTAATTTAAACAACAAAAAAAAGTGGTTGAGGGTGAAAGAACCGGGTCAAAATAGAAAGTCGGTTTTACAAATTACACACCACACAAACAAAACCCCAAAGACGTCGATATGTCAAAATCATAATTCATCATGGCTTCTTCAGGTACACCTTCATTTGGATCTACAAATAATTTATGATTTTGTGTGCCTCGTGCAATTTAGATAATTGTTTGGTATTGCAGAATATGCGGCGAAGAATATTGTGGCAGAACTTGAAACAGCCTCACAGTTGAGGGCTGCAGGATTCTTTATTACTAGAAGACCATGGCTTGGTATTTCTTTCTTTCTATTGTCTAATGGCTTGCTTTCATTTTCTTTATAGGTTGTTTTTTTATTCTTACCATAAAACATTGCTATCTTTTTGTTACAAATAATGTCATTAGTTTGCACAAAAACAGACCAATTGTACTAAAAGGCCAAAATACCGCTTGGATGAAATTTATTAGAAAAGCAGATGATATCATGAAAAATGAATCCGCCGTCTTGAAATTAAGCAATACCTCCAACATAGGTTATTTTCTCGAATTCAATGTTCGTGGGATTTGTTGATGTCATTTGTCCTTTTTACAAGATTGTTATTCATCGTCCTGATGTCATAAATTTGTTAGTTTGCCCATTTGGGTGATTTTTTTTTTAATTTTAAGATGTTGCATTTTCACACGTTTTTTTGTTTTTGGTATGTGGATGAGTGCAGATATGTATGGGGTTAACGTAAGACCAGTGGCTCCTTTTGGTAGCACCTATAATAAACCAGTTGTTGATTCATCTCTGATACATAGAAGCTTGCCAGATGAATTACTTTTTGAGGTATGATAAGGTTCTGTGTTTGTATAAGTATGACAAGTTGTTTGTGTCTTTTGTTAAGGAATTGTATATTTTAATTGAGACTCTGGTTTTCGTAACGGATTCTTAAATGAAATACCAAAACCAATCTACTTTTCTGGGGTTGTCATTGTACTACTTTTTTGTACAACGAGATGTTATAAGACGTAGTTATGTATGTCCTGTTTGGGTCAGTTGTAAGTTGTAACTTAAAGCCGGCTTTTACAATGATTATTTTTATATATTATTTTAAATCTTAATTTATGTATCTAAAAAATGTTAAACCCTACGAGCTACAAAATGACCCAAACGGGATACAAAGCCGTCTTATAATGTTGGAAATGTACAAAAAAAAAAAAAACACTAAATCGGGACAAATGGAGAAGTAAATTGGTATATACAAGCCTAAATTTATATATAGTATATACAAGCCTAAATTGTCTAACTTATTATCTGATACATTCTAGTCTTGGATTCGGCACAATATGAGCCTACCCCCTCCGTACAGAAGTTTAGGGAACTTAGCCAAACCAACAATCTATGGATGCGATCGTAGAGCTATTCGCGTTCCTGGTGACAAAACTTTGTCATAGTCCTTTACGATTAATATCTCTTTGGAAAATATGTTATCTGGTTATGTAATATTCGTTTGGAACAACTCCTTTCAAGTTAGTATAATGTTTTACAAAAAAAAAATCTATAGTCCAAATGATGATTATGGTCGACAAATGATTACAAATGTCTTGTTAAACGCTGATAGATTTTTGCGTGAATGACCCCGTACAACATGGGGAAGGCAGCTTGTGTATGTCGAAAATGGAGAAATACTGTGCGTAACCCTATCTTTTGGCGCAATGCATGCTTAAAAACCTGGCAGGTATATTTTTACTAAACATGCAGTTCTGCGTTACCAAATTATTAGTTGAATGATGTTTTAAAATATGTATATTATGTTATTCAGATCACTGGTGCAGTGAAAAATTACAGGCTTAGGCAATCTGTTTATAATTCATCATGGAGGAAGATGTGGCTTTCAAGTCCAAGGGTCCGCATAGATTGTAAGTTGTATTTTTTGCTGAAATTGGAGTAGTTTTTTTCAACGTCATTTATTTTATTGTGAACATTGTGAAAACATTCATATTCATGCAGGTATCTATGTTAGTAGGAACACCTATATTCGTGCTGGAGTAGCAGAGTGGAAGGTCACCAATCCAGTTCATGTGGTATGTTACAGCTGCTTATATTTATCTCATAAATTTGAAATTTTCTTTATGATGCAAGTATGTGTCGAAGTAATGACATAGCAACACGCATTAGGTGTATGAAGATTTTTATAGTGCTAGGATGTTGAACATTAAGACGCTTATGTTAGATAGATATGAATACTATTTTAGTATGGCATCCAGATTGATATATGAAATAACTCAAATAAGATGTACTATGAAAAATGCAAATCTTAGTAGTTTATGTAGATTATGATTTAGGAAAGTGATTTTAGATACTTAGTTGGATACTATCGCGCATAAAGCGGCGTGCGATAAAAATGATAACCCAACTCGCTCACGCAATTTCCCTACCCGCTTAGAGATTTTCGTTTGTTTGGGTTTCGTTTAGCATTCCCGCCACATCATATTAAATCTTCACGATTGTATAAAGACCACACACACTCTCTTGCCCATCAAACATTGTCCCAAAGTATTTATCTTTAGATCAAGTTTGTATTCAAATTAAAGTTAAAGTTGTTAAAAAAATTCAAAATTAAACCCCTAAAATGTGAAAAGCTAAAAATTTATAAAAATATATCAAAATGGATGTTGAATTAAAGATCACGAAATTTTAGAAAATACGGTGAAATTAGATCATAAAAAAAATAAATAGATAAAAAGATATGTCAAATTAAAAATAAAAGTGATATTTTAATTAAGAAGTGACACATGTCACTCTATGATGTGATATTCTAAAATAAGATGGATGGTCAAGATTGCACCTCCTTATCTTAATTTTTGATGGGACCCACATTGTAAATGCTTTATATAATAGTATAGATATAGATTAATGGGAGAATGACAGATGGATTTGAGGTTGAAGATACGGGAAACACTATAGGATTATTTTAGCCTTAAACACTTGTCAAGATGTAAAATATGTAGACATTTGAACATTTCTATCTGCGTACTGAAATATTAGTTTGTGTTCATCAAAATATCAACATCATGTATGATTTTTAAAAATTTTTTTTTCTTTGATCTTCTTGGGCTAGATTCTAATGTCGTATGTAGTTGGGATTATTTTCTATTAGTCTTTGACAGGCTGTTTTTTTTTGAATATCAGATGTGGCTTGTTTGATTCTTTTACATATTTTTAACTGGCATAGGTGTTGTTCTTCCTTTTGTTGTAGGTCTGCTATTTTAGGTACCTCAGATTTTATCCTTCTGGAAGGTTTCTGTATAAGGTTTCATCTATTTTTTGTCTTTCTCATTAAACTTACAATTTTAAATAGGTAGCTTATTTCAGGTTTCTGTATCTGACTTCTTCTTTTCTGTTTGCCTTGATTGAGATTTAATAGAGAATTCATCAAATTAAATTAAGGACATTATGTGGCGAAAATTTATGGAACTTTCCGTTCCACTAAAAGCTTAGATTTGTTATAGTGGGGCTTCACATTATCTGGAGACTCCATGGTAATTTTAATCTCGTTGTACTTGTTTGATATTAATATAAGTTGTTTCATACAGAGTTATATTCACTGTGAAAATCTCTGTTGTGATACAACTTTAATGTATCTTTTTGTTTTTAAACTGTTAGTGTGTTGGAGGTGTTTTAAGAGATTATATTGTTTGCAGGTGGAAGGTGCTCTATTGTATCCTGGAACGCGTCCTACTATTTGGAGAATCCGTTTGAGGTATATAACATCACCTTATTGCACCTCTAAATTATTGTTAGCTTAACTAATTTATTTGGAAATTGCCAATACAAGTATGACAGATTTAAATTGCTTATTAGGGCGTCATTCGTTACACAATCAGGACATTGTTTTTCCCATTAGGGTTATATCTTGATCAATTCGAGAAAAGTTTAGATGGGATGTTATGTCTGCTTCTTTATATACAAATGCGGGTTGTTTTAATGGGAAGCACACTTGTGAGTTCTGTTACCTCAATTTAAGGTATCTTGAATCTGGTTTAGAGATGGTCATCCACAAGCGAGCCACTATTGTGTGTGTCGTAACTGTGCCATTGTTTATCTTTTTGTGAAAATTTTGCTTCAGTTATAACCTAATTTTGATTGTTGACTCTTCGATGTCGCCCATCTTTCTTGATGATCAAATCTGCTATGCTGTCGGATTCATTTGTGGTGGTGGTGATTGAATCACTGATGTGTATATGGGGCTGTGAATTTGTGTGTTAGGGAAGCTTCTAAGAAATGGTGAAACCGTATAGGAGAAAAGGAGGGGGCAGAGGTGTTGTGTGTGTGGTTTTAGGTGTCTTGTATGTGCTTTTGAGGAAGAACACATATATACATACCTGTTTCATTATCAACTGATTAAATTTAGGCAAGGGGATTAAAAAACTTAAGCAACTGTAGATATGTGATTGACCAGTGTAGCTTTGTGAGAAATTACTTTTAGCACAAATAGTATATATAGTAATGATTGAGTGTAGAGATATTTATAGATAAAATAAAAAAAATTAATAAAAAATTAATTAAAGAAAAAACCATATACGTACCAATTGTTTGGGTTCACATTTTATCCGTTTCAAAATACCACTAGAGACGAGGTGATATTTCCACTGTTTTTGAGGATCACACGCATAGTGAAAGTTAATATCATCGTAAGAGTAAGAGTAATCTGATTAAACAATGTGATCGTCACATTAACACCATCTCAGATTTCTTTCTTTTAAACCAAACATTGATTAAACTCATGTAATCCGACCGGACAAGTGATTGAACACTTTAAAAAAATAATTTCATTAATTAAAATAAAACATTACAATAATGAGGGTTTTTATAAGAAAAATGAGATATTTTTTTTCTTTTTTTCAAATCACACAAACATCCTTCCTTAACAATTATTTTTTGGCTTGGTCTTTTTCCAATTCATTTAGTCTCCTCCTAATCCAAACAAATAAAAAAATCAGGATGGGTTTGGTCGATCACAATGCAAAATAATAAATGTTCGATCAAGTCGAATGGAAAACCGACCAAATGATTTGATCGAATTACTCTTACTCTAACATCGAGAGTATTATGAATACAAGATGATATATATGGATTGTTGTTTTTAGTACTAGTTGGTTACCCGCGCATAGCGGCGGCAATAAAAAATTTACTAACTCAACTTTTTACGTAATTTCCTACCCGCTTAGTAATTTCGTTTCACAAATGTATGTGTTCGTTTGGGTTTCCCGTAACTTTCCCGCAACACCATATTAACATCATCATTCTCGCATGTAAAAAGACAACACTCTCTCCGAAAGTATATAGTTTTAACGTATCAAGTTTATATTTAATTAAGATTAAAGTTGTAAAAAAATATAAATCAACATAAAATAAACCCATTAAAATGTAAAAAAAAAATTATAAAAATATATCAAAATGGATGTTGAATTAAAGAGCATAAAATTTTAAAAAATATGGTGAAATTAGATCAAAATAAAATTAAATAGATAAAAAGATATTTCAATTTGAAAATAAAGGTGATTTTTTAATCAAAAGGTGACACATGTCACTTTATGATGTGATTCCCAAAAATGAGATGGATGGTCAAGATTGCACCTCCTTATCTTAATTTTTAATGGGTCCCACATTATAAATGCTTTATATAGTAGTATAGATATAGATAAAGTAAAACGTTTCTTACATATAGTCTTTTTTAACTTCTTTTATCAGGTAACAATTGATTTTCTTTAAAAAAACTTAATCTTAGAATAGAATACTAACCCTCTTTAGGGGATGTTATATTGTCTGATAGAAACCAAAAAACATATATTTGAGGTTATTCTGAACGATCATGTTAAGTGATACACTTTAGAGTAGCCCTCTTTTGCCTTTCTCGTCATTTTAAGTGTTAGCTCTTTATTGCACAATCTGCTAACTATTTGCAACTTAGAAAACGAAAAAAGTCTATTTGTCAAGTAAAATGTTTAGGTCTTTTAAATTTGGCCGTGAACAAGAAGTTTGCCATGGAAAATAAATATTTGATTAATAATTAAACTAAAACGAAAAACAAAGGCAAATTATATATTCATAAAAAAGAACAAGCTTATGGATGACTTTGCTTGCTAACTGCTACCAAGCATATATACTAACAACATTTTTCCAACACTTAAAAAGCACGTGTGTCAACATTGTTAATCGGCTTTTGGTTGCTGCAGAAGTAAAAAGAATGAGAAAGTGAAAAGCAAGTAGTGAAAGTTGCACATGTAACAATTAGCATATATTACAAATTAAAATAGCATAATGAGTCAATCTTCGGATATTGATGTTCTTATTTGGAACATATCTTTCATCGTGGGAAATCCACCTTTACCCTTTTGTTTAGGGAATTCATATATACGCAAAATGATCAATATACATAATTTTTTTTAATTGATTGTTATGCTCTCCTTATATTTAATTCATCATTTACAGTAATTCTCACTCAAAAATTGCAACAAGCCCTCCATTTTATTTTTACTTCTTGTGACTTTTTTTTTTTTCCGATTTCACCGTCTATATCTTGTGGTATTCTTCGCAAAACTTGTAGCAACCTCTCATTTTGTAAATCCCTATGTCATTTAATATTGTCTACAATACATAAGGCGCTCGTAATAAATTAAAAGGCTTGGATTGTATATTACATGCTCGTATACAAATCCGCATCGTATAAATTTATCACAATAATTCTATCTGGTGTTACACAAAATTGCATATTTTCTTTTCATGATTTATGAAGTGATACAAATTGCAATTTTAGTTCCATCCTTTTGTTTTGGCACTTGCTAATCCTAGATGAATTAAAAGTACTGACATTTTGTTGTGATCCAATGTAAATATATTTTTTCCTTAACAAAGCAAACCTTCGTTGAAGCAAAAAAAAAAACCATGGCACCAAATACAAAACTTGTCATAAACCTTGAGACAAACACAAGAACACATATATACATAAAAAAGTTCAACAAAAGCAAATAGGCCCAAACAAGAGCTAATACTAACAACAATGACATAAACTAAACCTGAAGCAAACAAAAATAGTCTGCCGTAATGCGCGGACATTATTATTTCTCGTTGATTTTGAAGCACATTGTATAGTACATTAGCCCAACCTTTTTGTCACATGCAACTCACGTGTCCCTTGATTCCACCAATCCACAACTTCATGAAATGAACCAATAAAAACACTTGATTCACCCCTACATAGATAGCAATCTAACGGTTCACATTCACTCATTGGCACTTTAATCCAACGAACCAAACCACACATCAAACAAACTCCCCCACTATAAACCCTAACACTAAACCACACACCAATCAACACTTACAAGTGACAACCCAAATCTCAATATTCCTTTAGACCTTGTTCTTTATTATTTCAGTTGAAGATCTTGAGTTCTACCAAAAATTCATCAAGCTTGTATTTGGACCAACCATGGAGTTTGGCCATGAAAGATGTGTGTGGCATGTGGCGTGGTGATTATCTTGTCATCTTTGTTAAAATAGATGGTCTCGGAAATCTAACATAGGTAGATCTATTTTTTTTCTTACATTTATCACTTTATTCACGTTATTCATAGATAGCCATTCATATTAACTACAGAGCTTTTCTAATATAATCAACTCAAAAGTACCCAACTACAGTATTCATAATGTACGGTAAAGTGATTTTTGTTTTTTTATCAAAATTTTTAAAGCTTAATTTCCATATGCCAAATCAAGTATAAACAAAATTAGATGTATATTTGGGTGATGGTCAACAACGCATGCACTTTTGACTTTAATGGTCAAAAGTTACCATTTTACTTGGCTAAATATGCTAGTATCTTTTTTTAACCAATGTTTAGAGAATTAGAGTTAAAACATATACCTAGTTGACTAGCTTGGTCAAATTTATATTGTTATCTAAGTCATAGCAAGACCGAATATAGA
>BQNB010053462.1:0-40002 GCA_026074375.1 Tanacetum coccineum | reverse complement strand
CCTGACCACCCTTTTTTCCACCTCTTGCATCTTAAGAGAACTAGTTCTTGTCTCAAAACAACTTATTTAACAACACTCAAAATTATTATAATGTTTCTATCTCAGACGGCTAACAAAATCAGTTGCACACTACCATTTCTGCTGCTGATATAATGGTAGAATTATATATAGGTGCACCAATATGCTTTTTTCTTTTTTTCACATCTAAAACTTACATGTGTGAGTGTACTTATGTGTTCGTCAATAATCATAAACTTGCTAAGAGACAGAGAGGTTAGTTAAAGGCAAAATCATAAAATTGCAAAATCACATATCTAAAAAAGATGCAAAAGGTTTATAACACAAAATAACAATGATAATAATGCGTAGTAGGGTTGTAATGACTTATTCTGCTAAAATGTTCATCACTGCCCATGGAATCGAATGTGTCATACTTGCATGTTTCAAATGAATAGAACACTATCCACTTGTTCTTGAATGTAATTGTGGAAAGTAAATCTTGTTCTCCGTATGTCGATAATTAGTTTCAATGCAAAGACATGTTGTACCACAAATATAGATAATGTGTCTTCCTAAACCGGCTAACTTCTCCCATTCTTTAATAGAATTGTTCATCTTGAATACCGCAACCCATTCTCCGGACAGGCCTACAGACTACAGTGACTAGTAGTTGAATTTCGGGGGCGAAATTCTTTTAAGGGGGTAGAATGTAACTCTTGCCCTTTTTGTGTTTTGAATATTCTAATATTAGTCCTTTGACTATTTGACGTTTGTCAGTTTATTCAGAAATTGTACCGTATTGACGGTGATGAATTTATGAGATTCGAGATGTTTCATGGTTTATTGGTATAATAATCCTTTTTAGAGGGTATTATTATGTTATGTATGTTCCGGGTGGTTGACCCGTGAATTGTTGAGAAATGCCGAAAACGAGTCCCGACACGTCCGTTAATGTCCAAATGAGTTTTTAAGGAATAAAACGCGGAAATATGTCAAGTAAATCACACGCACGATCGTTATTGGAAAAAGTTATTTTTAAGATGAATAAAAATGCTAAGTAACTTCGGGGAATATTTTACAATCAAGTTTTATGAGTTTTAAGTGATCCCGACACAAAAAGGAAGACCCGAGACCCCATAGGATCCCTTACCGCGGGTTCTAGACCAAGGGGGAGACATCAAGGCTTTATTTTAGCTAACTTGTCCTAAGGTTGGTACAAAATGGCATCTTTACACAATTATCATCTCATTTTTTAGTTTTCAAAAAAAACACACACACTTGTGTGTGTTCGTCCGACCAAAAGCACACACACTCAAATTTTCTTCAACTTTGATAAAGTGGGTGTGTTCGTCCGACCAAAAGCACACACAAACACATATTTTTTCAATCTTTGATAAAAAACATGGTGGTTTAGAGTATTTTCGGGGTGATTCTAGTGTTCGGGTATTTATTTAAACAACGTTTGGGTTGTCCGGTTCGCGTCGAAATTTATTTTGAAAATCATTCTTGTAAGTTTTTCAATTAAATTTAACTTGTCCTTTTGTATAGTTAATGGTGCATAGATGTTAGTTGTGCAAGTTGATCGTCGTAAAAATTAAAATTTAAAAACGAAACGAATGGAAAAAGGGTGTTTGTTTGGTGTCGAATAGCTTATTTTGAGCTTATTAGCTCACGGTTTTTTAGGATAACACAAGGATAGAGTTTTTGGTTATTACTCTGGTATGTGTATTTTTATGTACTATTATTATAGCTTATGGTGATAGCCAAATACGATACATAGCTTATTAGATTATTTTTTAAGCTTAATATATATAGATTTGGAGCTTATGGGCTCACGGCCCAATAAGTATCAATAAGCCGTGGCTTATTTGATAGCTTATTGTGGTCCGGATTACTTTGTTACTTATGGTTTGGGCTTATTTTCACTATTGGATCCTACTGTGCGTGATCTGGAAAATCACACAAGGGCTTTATCGCGCCTATACTCTCGCAACTCTAGGAATCTCTAATGCGTTATAACTTCGCTCCCTCATAAAGCGTTCTCCGAGAAGTGTTGGGCACAATACCTCTCCTTGCGGATCAGCTCGCGCGCCGCATTCCTGATCGCTGTTGCTGTGTCGTTCGCTGTTCATGCTCGCTCTCAGTCCGTGAGCGTCTGAGCAGCAGAGTATTGTATTTCGCGTAAACGTCGTGAAGGCCGTCCGATTTTTGGCACATCTTCCGGTACGGCACACGCGCCGTCGAAACTGCTAGAAATCTCTCGTTTGAAAAATAGATTTAAAACCTTAAGAACACGTATATATACTTAGGGTCATGCCGAACATTCTCGTTTAACAAGTCTATACTTAGAATTTTACTTAAAATCGTAGATTTTTAATTTTATAATAATAATATTAGTAGTTTATTCTTTTAATAGCGCTGAATAAAAGCCCCACGATAAATTCAGGACCCCCTATGCTCGAAAACAGGCTTCCTAACTAAAGAATCTGATATATTCTCATTGGGTGCGGTTTTATTTGACATATTGTGTGGGAAAATATCGTCCGTAAAACTTGATGAAGAGTATCTTTATTTACCCTTTTTGGCTAAACAACACTATCATTTAGGAAAACTTGATGAGTTAGTATTTGAGGGTATAACAGAACAAATTGAGCCACAGTCATTAATTACATTTGCAAGGATTGCCTATCAATGCATACATCACATGAGAGAAAGACGGCCAACAGCTCATGAAGTGGTCATACAACTTAATAAAGCATTGGAATTCCAGGTAAGTTTCTATATTTGACAAAATTGGGTAACTTTTGATTCATATATATATAAACTGTGGCCTTTAACTGTATTTTAAACTGTAAGACAGTAATTGTATGAAGCATGAGTTTATTAACTGATTAAATGTATATCCAGGAGGATTATGAGATATGGGAGCCGAAATTGCCTAAAGACTATAAAGAAGTAATACAGATGTCAAAGTGCCCAGAAATCTATTCTACCAAAAAGAAAGAGGATCTTTACAACATTTTTTCTAAAGGAATCCTTCTTCAACAAGACAAAGTGGTAATCAGTTCATTCTAATATCTCGGTTATTTTGTGTTTCCTTTTTTGTTTGTATTTTCTACTTTTTTGAGGGTTAGTTCAAAATCACACATGCATTCACAAATCAGAAAAATGTGTGATTTTTTTTCTTTTTTGTTGTATAACAGTTGTCATTTGATGGTGATGGAGAAAGAAATAAATTGGTATCAGCAACAACGTTTACATATGTAAACAGTTGTCCACATAAGTGGCGATCTCTTAAAGAATCAAGGTTCCTGTCTCTTTCTCTCTACCCCTGCTAGAATTATATAGGGTTTGGGACGTACATGGGACATTAGGCATTTTTATCTTTTATGATACAATAAAGTTAATTTTGAGTTGAAGTTCTAGTCCCACTTCCCAAATAAGTTATTTGGCATTTATTTTTGGTCATAAGAAATACTAAATTCAAAAGTCGAAGTGTGCATCTGAGATAATAATGACTGTCCCGTGACTGAAATTTATAAAATGTGCAGGTTTGAGAAAGTAGCGGAGATGTCAGATATTTCCAACTTGAACATTGAAATTATGACAGACACTCAATTGTTATCTCCAAACATATTTTATGGGGTCTATTTAGTCTTCAAACTCCGTGATTCAAGAAAATTTTCAACAAAACCGATGTATGTTAACCTAAAGTATAGGAAGGGGAGAGAAACTCTACAAGCATATTTTGCAATAAAGAGAGACGAAAACTGGATGATGATTGAGTTGTACCGGTTCTTGAATCAGAATGAAGATGTCAGTTTAGGGTTTCTACTAGAGAGCTTTTCATCGTACGATTGTGGATATGGTGCGGTTTATGTTGAGGGCATTGAATTTCGAGCCACTGACAAAGTAAGTTTGAAAGAATCCATTGGCTTGTTCCTTTCTTCTTGTGTATATATGGTTATGAAGGGATTGGATGCATGCAATAAAGTTAAGAAAAAAAACCATGTTCTATGTTGTTTATCTAACATGATTTGTACACAGGTTAAACATAATGAAATTGGATATTTGGATGAAGTCCAACAAGTATTGAAATCAAACTTCAATGTGGAACAGGTGCAACCATTGCCAACTGAAGAAATATTTGAAATACACAACAATTATGACGAGTTGTTCTGGTTTGGCGAAATAAACGGAAAGAAACTTCTTGTGCTTTCGGCAAAGGCAGCTTTATACAAATGTTCTGATGTGGATCTTTTTACTTCAAAACCATTTGCTCAGTCCAGGTTTGCTTTATATTTGAACTAAATTTGTTTCAGTAGTGTCCTTCAACCGCTAATCTTTTATTGAATTGTACATTCGCAATACACTTATCTATACTTACGCAAAATATTTTAACACGTCTCAGGAAGAACTAGGTTTGATAATTATTGGTCGTAATCTTCTTTGTTGTATAGTAAAATACTGAAGATTCGTTGAATATATAGTTGACAAAAGTTTCATTTCTTTGTGTCTTGAAATCTTACTATGTTTCTATGATATGTAATCATGCTATATATGATGCATGCAGATTTCAAGAGGTGCTTGAGCTTTTGCCACAACAAGTATTTTATATCAACTGCACGTTTAGAAGTCATATGTTGTCACTGGATACAGAATACGTGTGTTACTTTGTGTTCAAGATTTCAGAACAATATCAGGGGCAGCATAATCCGGTGAGAGTACGAGATTTACTCTGTGAAGAAAATGAAGAGGCAGAATTTTTTATTTATCTTATAACCCCAAGCCCATTGAATATAAATGATATTACTCGGGTTCCAAAACAAAGGGAAGATGGATGGATGGAGATTCAACTGTGGAAATTTAACTCAACCGCTGAACTCAAGGATGACTCCCTTTCTATTAACATGAAATTTACAAGTCAGGAAGGGATGTTGTCTGGCCTCATTGTGTGTGGCCTCGAGTTTCGGCCAATGTAAAAGAATTTTTACTTTACTTATTAGAGTTTGTTTATATTTATTATCAGTGAAAGGCTCTTATAGTACATACAGAGTTTTTTACAGGACTGCACTTCACTGCGGGTGAATGAAGCTTCCGCTTTTCGTCTGTTGTGTAATGTAAGTAATCAAAATATTACGTAAATAGAATTGGTTTGTTTAGATCGAAATAACTATAGTCTTAAAATGTGCGGGTCAAGGAGCAGCACCCCTAAACGGTTTTTTCTAATGGTTGTTAACAGTTTTACCCGTCAAAACCCAACAGACGCGTCTTTTAGTAACCAACACAATGGTTGGTGGACAACTGAAATGACTACAGATGGCAATTCTGATCCAATCCACCAGACATGGATCGTTTTGTGACGTTAATGTTTTGAAACTGGGTGACGTCTGAATGTGGTAGATCGTACGGGTCATCATTATTTTTTTAATTGATCCCGAGTCAACCGAGTAATGAACCGTTTCTCAAAAGGCAAAATCATAAAATTGCAAAATCACATATCTAAAAAAGATGCAAAAGGTTTATAACACAAAAGAACAATGATAATAATGTCTAGTAGGGTTGTAATGACTTATTCTGCTAAAATGTTCATCAATGCCCATGGGATCGAATGTGTCATACTTGCATGTTTCAAATGAATAGAACACTATCCACTTGTTCTTGAATGCAATTGTGGAAAGTAAATCTTGTTCTCCGTATGTCGATAATTAGTTTCAATGCAAAGACATGTTGTACCACAAATATAGATAATGTGTCTTCCTAAAATGGCTAACTTCTCCCATTCTTTAATAGAATTGTTCATCTTGAATACCGCAACCGATTCTCCGGACAGGCCTACAGACTACAGTGACTAGTAGTTGAATTTCCGGGGTGAAATTCTTTTAAGGGGGTAGAATGTAACTCTTGCCCTTTTTGTGTTTTGAATCTTCTAATATTAGTCCTTTGACTATTTGACGTTTGTCAGTTTATTCAGAAATTGTATCGTATTGACGGTGATGAATTTATGAGATTCGAAATGTTTCATGGTTTATTGCGTATAATAATCCTTTCTAGAGGGTATTATTATGTTATGTATGTTCCGGGAGATTGACCCGTGAATTTCTGAGAAATGCCGAAAACGAGTCCCGACACGTCCGATAATGTCCAAAATGAGTTTTTAAGGAATAAAACGCGGAAATATGTCAAGTAAATACTCTAAGTTATTGGAAAAGTATTTTAAGATGAATAAAAATGCTAAGTAACTTCGGGGAATATTTTACAATCAAGTTTTATGAGTTTTAAGTGATCCCGACACAAAAAGGAAGACCCGAGACCCCATAGGATCCCTTACCGCGGGTTCTAGACCAAGGGGGAGACATCAAGGCTTTATTTTAGCTAACTTGTCCTAAGGTTGGTACAAAATGGCATCTTTACACAATTATCATCTCATTTTCTAGTTTTAAAAAACACACACACACACACTTGTGTGTGTTCGTCCGACCAAAAGCACACACACACTCAAATTTTCTTCAACTTTGATCAAAAATATGGTGGTTTAGAGTATTTTCGGGGTGATTCTAGTGTTCGGGTATTTATTTATAACAACGTTTGGGTTTTCCGGTTCGCGTCGAAAATTATTTTGAAGACCATTCTTGTAAGTTTTTCAATTAAATTTAACTTGTTCTTTTGTATAGTTAATGGTGCATAGATGTTAGTTGTGCAAGTTGATCGACGTAAAAATTGAAATTTGAAAACGAAACGAATGGAAAAAGGGTGTTTGTTTTGCGTCGAATAGCTTATTTTGAGCTTATTAGCTCACGGATTTTTAGGATAACACAAGGATAGAGTTTTTGGTTATTACTCTAGTATGTTGTATTTTTGTGTACTATTATTATAGCTTATGGTGATAGCCAAATACGATACGTAACTTATTAGATTATTTTTTAAGCTTAATATATATAGATTTGGAGCTTATGGGCTCACGGCCCAATAAGTATCAATAAGCCGTGGCTTATTTGATAGCTTATTGTGGTCTGGATTACTTTGTTACTTATGGTTTGGGCTTATTTTCACTATTGGGCTTTATATTGGGCCCGAAATATATTGTATATATATAAAAATATCTTAATGGATCCTTATTGGGCCTTAAAGCCCAATAAGGGTTAACTAGCCGTTTTGGGAGTTTTGACAAACTTTTGGGAAGTGGAAAATATTTGTGAAGTTGTTTTGAAAGTCGTTTTGAGAATGTATTTTGGCAAACGTCATGAAAGGTTGATTTTTGGAATTTGGTCGGAAGGCGTCGAAATGTGAAAATTTGTTTGAAAATAAGATTTAAAAACCTTGAGAAACGTCATATATACGTACGGGTCATGCCGAAATTTCGTAAAAAGTCTATACTTAGAATTTTACTTAAAACGTGATTTTTATTTTTAATAATAAAATATTATTAGTTTATTCTTTTAATACGTCGACTAAAAGAAGAAAAATATAATTTTTCTCGAAACTTTTTTAAAATGTTTAGTATAAATAAACGTTTCATTTCGTAAAGTATAAAGGGTATATTTATGGTAACTAAGTGTATCGAATGAATTTATCAAAGTATACTTATAAGTATTTATTATCTTATATTACTTAACTATTCTTCTTAAATAGTATAAGTATATTATACTAAGATATGAATTGGGATATAATATCATTTGAGGTTAAGTCGTCAACCATCACACCGCTAAAACTTTTAAGATAATCGTACAACAAGCATCTAATCTCTATGCATCATACCTGAAAACGGTTTTGGTAATAAATGATTAAAATGGGACATTAACTGGACTAGGTTGTGTGCGGACGTCGTTGCAATTGCTTGTGATTTGAGTTTGCTATTGGAGATAACTGCTTGAGGTGAGTTCTCGTAGCCCCACTTTTTAAATCTTTTTCGTTGGGGGAAAATGATACTCAAATGTGTTTTGAACTGTTTTCTGAACTGTGCGAAACGTGGTTTTATTTTTGGGATAATGTATGTGCTTATGACTGCTATGTGAATATTATGTGCTATGTGATTACTTGGAGCGGCTGGGTACGCCTACCCTAGTGTTCTATGTGGTTCTTCACCCTAAATATAGCTCCAGCTGGTCGGCTTTAGGTGTGGTATGTCATCGGGGTTGCGACCCTAAGAGCGTTGGTACACGCTGGTGATAAGACTAGCGAGGATGCTAGGTCTTGGTACATGATTATCGGGGATGCTAAGTCATGGGTTCGTGATTGATCTGCATATATTGACTATCATATAGCATAATTGTCCAACTGATTGAGATATTGACACATCAACTGGGTTTTGATTCAAACCTACGAGCTCGCTAACATTATTGTTGACGTTTTCGAGTATCATTTTCAGGTGAAGTTAATGATCGTTAAGGTTGTGGTGCATGTAGCAAACTTTTAGAGAATCTCGTAGGAATCTTGTTTGAGAAGTCTTGCCTTTAATATATGTTATGGATTGGATCTCTTAAGTATCGAGGTTAAGATTGAGTGGACCCCTGCGTGGGCTTAAAATTGTAATAATTGGCGACTATGTACTGTGTTCTTGATTTGGGACATCACTCAAAGTTGTATTGAGGTTGATGGTCATCATGACACTTATCATTTATGCATCTTAGTTTTTCTCTATTTTATATCTTGTGTTATAATTGATCATTTCGTTGCATTCCTGTGTTTCCGCCTATGAAGAGGTGTAACAGAATGGTAATCAGAGCCAAGGTTATAGAGAACTAAGTGGTTAGGCCTAGACTATAACCTAGGAACCTTCTTATAGTTGCATTATAGGATCTATGTTCTACTTATACGTGCTTATGTGGATATAGGGTATAGCATTAGCTAAGTTATTCATTTGAAATGTGTGAGCCTAATACTAAGTACCACTGAGAAATGATACGAGTATAAATACGTTGGCCAACGTAATTATAAACATATCATGACTCACGCATATTTAGTACTATCGTTCACACAAATCGGTGTTGACACCTTATGACCGTAGTAGGCGTAGTATAGTATATTAACTTACCCTATACGCATTGACAGTGCCGCCTACCTAACGTTGCCCATGTTCTCCCTCGTGTGGATAATGCCGCCAAGGGTGATGACCTAAAGTGCTGGTCGGTCTGCTGCCGTATCACAGGGAGGGGGAACGGGTGGACGAGCTAGTAGAGGTGGTGATAGGACTAGAGGTCGTTCTGGTGATCAGGGTGATGATAGGATTGATGGTCAAGGTGGCCAAGTTGGTGGTCAAGGTAGTGAGGTGAATGATGGTGTTAATGGAGTCCCCGACTTCTCCACCATCATTGCATAATAGTTGCAAAATTTACTTCCTACTATTGTAGCCCAAGTAGGTGACCAAGGTAGAGGTCAGGGAAATGGTAGGAATCAAAATAGCGATGTCGTCAATGACAACATCCGGGGTGATGTTAGTAGGGGTTGTACCTATAAGGAGTTCTTAGCTTGTAACCCAAAAGAGTATGATGGTAAGGGAGGTGCTATAGTGTATACCCGCTGGATTGAGAAGATGGAGTCAGTTCAGGAAATGAGTAGGTGTAAAGATAGTCAGAAGGTGAAGTACACTGCTGGTTCATTTGTTGGTAAGGCTCTCACATGGTGGAACTCTCAAATCCACACACGAGGTCGAGAAACCGCTGTAGGTATGTCTTGGGAAGACTTTAAGACTTTGACTAGAAAGGAATTTTGCCCGAGTAATGAAATGCAAAAGTTGGAAACTGAGTTGTGGAATCATGCTATGGTCGAGGCTGGCCATGCTGTGTATACTGATAGGTTTCATGAGTTGGCTAGGTTAGTTCCCCACTTAGTAACCCCGAAAGGTAAGAGGATTGAAAGGTATGTGTATGGCCTTGCTCTACAAACTTAAGGAATGGTAGCAGCAACGGAGCCAAAGACCATCCAAAAGGCCATGCAGATAGCCGACACATTGACTGATGAAGCCCTTAGGAATGGATCCATAAAAAAGAACCCTGAGAAGAGAGGAAATGGAGGAGAACCTAGCAAGGATAGGAATGTAAGAGATGACAACAAATGGACTAGGACTGGAAATGTTTCACAAACCCTGTTAGGGGAGGGTAAACGGGTACGGCACCCAAGTATACCACCTGCAACTATTACCATTCACCTGGATACCTTGTCGCACTTGTTTAAACTATAACCGCCTAGGTCATTTTGTTAAGGATTGTAGAGTGGTGCCTAGGAATGTGAACCCCGTCAATGCTAGGAACCTAGTTGCTAGGACTTGTTATGAGTGTGGTAGTTTCGATCATATCAGGTCAGCTTGTCCTAGGTTGAATCAGGCTTAGAGGCCAGGGGGAAACCATCAGAACCATGTCGTGGTTGTTAATGGGGGTCAGGGTCGTGGGAACCAAGGGAATCAGGCAAGAGGTAGGGCATTCATGTTGGGAGCAGAGGAGACTCGTCAGGACCCAAACATCATGACGGGTACATTTACTCTGAACGATCACTTTGCCACTACCTTATTTGACTCTGGTGCCGACTATAGCTTTGTTTCCACTACCTTTATACCTATGTTAGACATAGAGCCCAGTGAATTAGGTTTCAGTTATGAGATTGAGATAGCTAGCAGACAGCTAGTAGAAATTAATAAGGTCATTAAGGGTTGCAAACTAGAAATAGAAGGTCACGTGTTTGATATAAATTTGATACCCTTTAGAAGCGAGAGTTTTGATGTAATCATAAGAATGGATTGGTTGTCTGATCATATGGCTGAGATAATTTGTCATGAGAAAGTAGTGAGAATACCACTACTAGATGACAAGGTGCTTAGAGTATTAGAAGAGAAACCGGAAGAGAAGGTGAGATAGTTAATGAGTGCTAGGACTAAGGAACAGAAGCAAGAAGAGATCGTAATAGTGAAAGATTTTCCCAAGGAATTCTCAGATGACCTATCTGGATTGCCGCCTATTCAGGAAATCGAGTTTTGGATTGAGTTAGTCCCTAGAGCGATGCCGGTTGCAAAGTCTCCCTATCGTTTGGCACCTTCTGAATTAGAGGAGTTGTCGGGTCAACTCAAGGAACTCCAAGACAAAGGTTTCATTTGACCAAGCTCATCGCCTTAGGGAGCACCGGCATTGTTCGTTAAGAAAAAGGATGGATCATTTAGGATGTGTATTGATTATAGAGAGTTGAATAAGTTGACCATTAAGAACTGTTATCCACTCCCTAGGATTGACGACCTATTTGACCAACTTTAAGGATTACAGTACTTCTCTAAGATAGACCTTAGGTCCGGATACCATCAGCCGAGAGTGCATGAAGATGACATTCTAAAGACTACGTTCAAAACTCGTTATGGACATTTCGAGTTCACTGTAATGCCCTTTGGATTGACTAACGCACCAGCGGTATTTATGGATCTGATGAACCGAGTGTGTAGGCCGTATCTAGACAAGTTTGTGAGAGTGTTCATTGATGATATCTTGATTTACTCTAAGACCCGAGAAGAGCATGAAGTGCACCTAGGGTTAGTCTTAGAATTACTCAAGGAAGAGAGACTGTACACTAAGTTTTCTAAGTGTGAATTCTGGTTGCGAGAAGTACAGTTTCTTGGGCATGTGATTAATGGTGATGGGATTCATGTAGACCTTAGTAAGATCGAAGCTGTTAAGAATTAGAAAGCCCCTAGAACTCCTTCTGAGGTTCGTTCATTCTTAGGATTGGCAGGGTATTACCGTAGATTCATTGAGGACTTTTCTAAGATAGCTAAGCCGCTTACTGTCTTGACTCAGAAAAGTAGGACATTTGACTAGGATGAGGAACAGGAGAATGCATTTCAAACTTTGAAGGATAAGTTGTATAATGCACCTGTTCTAGCTCTCTCCGGTGGACCAGAGGACTTTGTGGTGTATTGTAATGTATCTAGCTTAGGACTAGGTTGTGTGTTGATGCAAAGAGGTAAGGTGATAGCTTATGCATCTAGGTAGTTGAAAATTCATGAGAAGATTTACACCACCCATGATTTAGAACTAGGTGCAATATTGTTTGCCCTTAAGATTTGGAGACATTATTTGTATGGGACTAAAAGTGTCATATATACCGATCATAAGAGTCTCCAGCATATCTTTAGTCAAAAGGAATTGAACATGCGACAGCATCACTGGATAGAGCTTTTTAGTGATTATGACTGTGAAATTCACTACCATCCGGGTAAGGCAAATGTAGTAGCTAATGCACTGAGTATGAAAGAGAGAGTGAAACCTAAAAGAGTTAGATCTATGAATATGACCCTTCAGTCAAGTATCAAGGATAGGATACTAGCGGCCCAAAAGGAGGCCTCTGATGAGTTTGCAGGATTGCAGAAAGGTTTAGATGAGATGATAAAAGTTAGGAATGATGGAGCATTGTACTACCTAGATCGAATATGGGTTCCTTTAAAGGGTGATATGAGGACCCTAATAATGGACGAGGCCCATAAGTCGAAGTACTCTATACACCCAGGAGCTGATAAGATGTATTATGACCTTAGAGATAGGTATTGGTAGCCGGGAATGAAGAAAGATATAGCTGTTTATGTGAGTAGGTGTTTGACTTGTTCAAAGGTTAAGGCTGAGCATCAAAGGCCGCCTGGCTTATTGTAGCAACCCGAGATTCTTGAATGGAAATGGAAAGGGATAGCAATGGATTTTGTAACTAAGTTACCAAGGACTAGTAGTGGGCATGATACGATCTGGGTCATTGTGGACCGATTGACTAAGTCTGCTTATTTTCTAGCTATGCATGAGGATTTTAAGATGGATAGATTAACAAGGTTGTACTTGAATGAGATTGTTGCTAGGAATTATGTGCTGATTTAGATCATATCTGATCGTGATAGTCGGTTCACGTTAAGGTTTTAGCAGTCACTGCAAGAGGCATTAGGAACCCGGTTAGACATGAGTACGGCTTACCACCCTCAGACCGATGGTCAGAGTGAGCATACTATTTATACTTTGGAAGACATGCTTAGAGTGTGCGTCCTAGACTTTGGGGGAAGTTGGGATGTTCATCTTCTATTAGTTGAGTTTTCGTATAACAATAGTTATCATTCTAGTGTGAGATGTGCGCCATTCGAGGCTTTGTATGGTAGAAAGTGTCTTTCCTCGATTATGTGGGCAGAGGTTAGAGAGGGTCAGTTGATAGGACCTGAGTTAGTGCAATAAACCACTAAGAAGATCTCGTATATTAAGAATAGACTTAAGGCTGCATGTGATTGTCAGAAAAGTTATGCTGATAAGAGGAGGAAGCCTCTAGAGTTTAGTGTAGGTGACTATGCCTTGCTAAAGTATCGCATTGGAAAGGTGTGGTACGCTTTGAGAAGAAGGGGAAATTAGCACCTAGGTTTGTTAGACCTTTTGAGATCATTAAGAAGGTAGGCCCAGTGGCCTACAGGTTAGATTTGCCTAAGGAGCTAGATAGTGTTCATGACATGTTCCACGTGTCAAACCTTAAGAAGTGTTTGGCTGATCCAACATTGCAAGTGCCGTTGGATGAGATCCAAGTAGATGCTAAGTTGAATTTCATGGAAGAACCTATGGAAATCTTGGAACGATAGTTCAAGAAGTTGAAGCATAGTAGAATTGCCATCATCAAGGTTCGATGGAATTCAAAACATGGGCCTGAATTCATGTGGGAACGTGAAGATCAGATGAAACTTAAGTATCCACATCTGTTTAGTGCTGATAGTAGTTGAATTTCAGGGGCGAAATTCTTTTAAGGGGGGTAGAATGTAACCCTTGCCCTTTTTGTGTTTTGAATATTCTAATATTAGTCATTTGACTATTTGACGTTTGTTAGTGTATTCAGAAATTGTACCGTGTTGACGGTGGTGAATTTATGAGATTCGAGATGTTTCATGGTTTATTGCGCATGATAATCCTTTTTAGAGGGTATTATCATGTTATGTATGTTTCGGGTGTTTGACCCGTGAATTTCTGAGAAATGCCGATAACGAGTCCTGACACGTCCGATAATGTCCAAAATGAGTTTTTAAGGAATAAAATGCGGAAATATGTCAAGTAAATACTCTAAGTTATTGGAAAAGTATTCTTAAGATGAATAAAAATTCTAAGTAACTTCGGGGAATATTTTACGATCAAGTTTTATGAGTTTTAAGTGATCCCGACACGAAAAGGAAGACCCGAGACCCCAAAGGATCCCTTACCGCAGGTTCTAGACCAAGGGGAGACATCAAGGCTTTATTTTAGCTAACTTTATTTTAGCTAACTTGTCCTAAGGTTGGTACAAAATGACATCTTTACACAATTATCATCTCATTTTTTAGTTTTCAAAAAAAAAATAAACACACACACACTTGTGTGTGTTCGTCCGACCGAAAGCACAAACACACTCAAATTTTCTTCAACTTTGATAAAAAAAACATGGTGGTTTAGAGTATTTCCGAGGTGATTCTAGTGTTCGGGTATTCATTTAAACAACGTTTGAGTTGTTCGGTTCGCGTCGAAAATTATTTTGAAGACCATTCTTGTAAGTTTTTCAAATTTAAATTTAACTTATCCTTTTATATAGTTAATGGTGCATAGATGATTGTTATACAAGTTGATCGTCATAAAAATCAAAATTTGAAAACGAAACGAATGGAAAAAGGGTGTTTGTTTTGCGTCGAACTCAAGAAAGGAACAAAGGGGTTTTGTTAGTTTTGATATTGTGGTCATGATGGTTGAAAAACATATATTTTCTAAGTAGCTTATTTTGTATATGGCTTATTTGGGCTTATTTTTAAGCTCGAATAGCTTATTTTGAGCTTATTAGCTCACGACTTATTGGGATAACACAAGGATGGAGTTTTTGTTATTACTCTAGTATGTCGTATTTTTGTGGACTATTATTATAGCTTACGGTGATAGCAAAATACGATACGTAGCTTATTAGCTTATTTTTAAGCTTAATATATATAGATTTGGAGCTTATGGGCTCACGGCCCAATAAGCATAAATAAGTCGTGGCTTATTTGATGGATTATTGTGGTTCAGATTACTTTGTTACTTATGGTTTGGGCTTATTTTTGCTATTGGGCTTTATATTGGGCCCGGAATATATTGTATATATATAAATCTCTTAATGGATCCTTATTGGGCCTTAAAGCCCAATAAAAGTTAACTAGCCGTTCTGGAAGTTTTGACAAACTTTTGAGAAGTGAAAAATACTTGTGAAGTTGTATTGAAAGTCGTTTTGAGAATGTATTTTGGTAAACGTCGTGAAATGGTGATTTTTGGAATTTGGTCGGAAGGCGTCGAAATGTGGAAATTTGTTTGAAAATAAGGTTTAAAAACATTGGGAAACGTCATATATACGTACGGGTCATGCCGAAATTTCGTAAAAAGTCTATACTTAGAATTTTACTTAAAACGTGATTTTTATTTTTAATAATAAAATATTATTATTTTTATTATTGTAATACGTCGATTAAATAATTTTTCTCGAAACTTTTCTCAAATGTTTAGTATGAATAAACGTTTCATTTCGTAAAGTATAAATGGTATATTTATGGTAACTAAGTGTACCGAATGGATTTATCGAAGTATACTTATAAGTATTTATTATCTTATATTACTTAACTATTCTTCTTAAATAGTATAAGTATATTATACTAAGATATGAATTGAGATATAGTATCATTTGAAGTTAAGTCGTCAACCATCACACCACTAAAACTTTTAAGATAACCGTACAACAAGCATCTAATCTCTATGCATCATACCTGAAAACGGTTTTGGTAATAAATGATTAAAATGGGACATTAACTGGACTAGGTCGTGTGCGGACGTCGTTGCATTTGCTTGTGATTTGAGTTTGCTATTGGAGACAGTTGCTTGAGGTGAGTTCTCGTAGCCCCACTTTTTAAATCTTTTCCGTTGGGGGAAAATGATACTCAAATGTGTTTTGAACTGTTTTCTGAACTGTGCGAAACGTGGTTTTGTTTTTGGGACAATTAATGTGCTTATGACTGCTATGTGAATGATATGTGTTGGTACGCTATGCTGTGTGATCTTTCTGTGTGGTTCTTCACCCTAAATATAGCTCCAGCTGGTAGACTTTAGGTGTGGTATGTCATCGGGGTTGCGACCCTAAGAGCGTTGGTACCAGCTGGAAGGCCCTTTAGGTGCGTAAGTGACATATCGGAGTTACAGCTCCAAGAGCATTAGGGGGGATGCTAGGTCATCACACATGATTAGCGGCGATGCTAAGTCATGGGTTTGTTGCATATATTCACTATCATATAGCACTACTGTCCATTGTTTAAATGATTGGCACAACAACTGGGTTTTGAGTCAAACCTACGAGCTTACCAACATTATTGTTGACGTTTTTTAGTATCATTTTCAGGTGAAGTAAATGATCGTTAAGGTTGTGGTGCATGTAGCGGACTTTTAGAGAATCCTGTAGGAATCTTGTTTCAGAAGTCTTGCATTTGATGTTTGATGTGGATTTGGTTATCTTGAGGATTGAGGTTTAAGATTGTGTGGACCCCTGTGTGGGCTTATGATGGTAATAATTGGCGACTATGTGTTGTGTTCTTGATTTGGGACATCACTCAAGGTTGTATTGAGGTTGATGGTCATCATGACACTTTTCATTTATGCATCTTAGTATTTCTCTATTTTGTATCTTGTGTTATGATTGATCATTATGTTGCATTCCTGTATTTTCGCCTATGATGGGGTGTGACACTTCGTCATTGGCATGAATCTTGTCATGAAATGGCTAAACAAATAACCATATCATCCTTGTAGTTCTTAAAAGAAACTTTTGTAATGTTTAAAACGGCCAGTCTTGGGTTTGAACAAAGATAAGAGTCAGTTTATAGCAGTTATGTTGTATTTTGATGAAGATGATGATGGTGTTGAAGATGAAGGCTTAGGATCAGTTTTCATCAATTCTTGGAGTTTCTCGGTATCTGAAGATATGATAGTAGAATGAATCCTAGGGGATCTATTTATTGTGGGGGATGGGGTACTCCTAGACTCATCTACATGCTTCACTTTCTCCTTTCGTTTCAACTCATAATCATCCTCTCCTAACTCTTCCTCCTCTTCATTAACATTTACGGGTTGTTTCGCAGCAGTTAACTCCACCTCTGGACTTTCCTTATCACTCCTGGGCTCTAACATAGTGCCGAGATCAATTGGATTATCATTTTTCCTAAGGTTGGAACTATCAACCTCGACATTTTCAACTGCATTCTCTGTTCTTTCAACTAATTTCTCAATCTCCTCAGCCAGCAAGTGCTCTTTAACTTTTTCCACATTCTGCTTCGCTACAATCTCTTCACGACTTTTCTACTCTGCAAGACTTACTTGAAGTGTATCTTGTAAGACTAGATCGTCTGCCTCATCAGTTGTTGGGATTAGTGTTGGTGGAGTAAGTCGTTCTAAACATCTTGGTGGAATACGAAGCCTAATGACAGTAGACTTTCATGGAGCACTTGATCCCGCTTCATTCACATCAGGGTTAGGTAACCTAGGTGCGCTAGTTGTCCTATGCGTTCTCTGGGTAGACTCAATCGGTTGTGACTAAGTCGTAGGAACATTTACCCTAAACACCACATCATACATTTGATAATGATCCGTGAGTTTCATCTCATCCGTGATCATCCAACTTGGAATCTTCATTCCAACACCATCCTTATGCTTCCCTAGATTGAATATGTTCTTAACCATCGCATCATCTTCTAAATTATGGTACTTATCATGAGCTCTGCAAGAAATCTCAAGGAATGCAGACATGTAGTGTACTACAATGAGTTTTGTGAATCTTGGATAAGGAATTTGTGTTGGTGTATTTTTGAGTGCATAGTGTAACCTTCCTAAACTAGCTCAACATAATCTACATGTATATTGTTGACAAAATAATATAACATCTGCATAATCTGCAAAGGCATCATGAGTAGTGACTCGTGTAGTAAGACATCAAGCAAATATCTTGCCAAGTGTCTGCCATGGTTGTACAAGTCCTGTCGTCTTGAAGTTGGATGGTGATCTTAACTCTAGAGTAAAACCAAGAGTATTCAGAAAGAATGGAACCATTTCTGAAAACTTTGGAGCAGCAACAAATCGTTCATGATTGTTATCGGTAGCTTGAGGCAGATGAAAGATTCTTCTGAAATCATCAAGAGTTATTGTGATCTCTTTCCAATCAAGCTTAAACTTTAGCCTATACTTTGATCCATCTTCTTTCAAAGTATGCCAAAACTACCCCAAGTAGATCCATGGCACTGATGAAGAAGCAGCAATGTTGAATCTTAGTAGATGGTTCTGAATGATGTTTGCCAGGATTTTGCTTTCATTAGAATACAACGGATTGTCAAGATCGATCTTGTTATTAGCATCCATGAGTGCATAGCGTTTGTTAGGTGGACACAATTCTTCTTGATGAACATCCGCTGGTCTTTGTGGTTGTACCATGATGATTACTGAATGAGTGAAGATAGAATGTTAGATATCAAACAATTTAGATAACATTTTTGTCTCTTTCCGCTCTATCTGTTTTATATGTTCTAGCAATTCTTTTTGAACATATTTTTGATCAGTTTCTTTCTCATGTGCTTATTCTTGCTTTTTCTAGCACATGCCATACGCTTTATTCGCATTTTTCTTTTGATTTTTCTTTTTGTGTGTTCTGGCATTTATTTTTCGAACACACTTCAGATTTGCTTTTTCGCGTATGGTCTTTGTCTCTCTTTCTGTTTAGACTATCCTCACCAGAAATTCTTTGTGAAATGATACTCTTTCAAGAATCATGAAGATACTCTCAGATTTTGAATAAGACTCAAAGTTTGAGAAATTAAAGAGATATCATTCATATTCTTAAAACTTTTTGTGAAAGAGTACCATTTTTGACACAATACAGAAATTTGAGAACTTTTTCAAAAATCATTTGTGCAAAATCATTTGTATTTAATAACATAGAATCATTCAAACTCAATTCAACAACTGAATGGTCATGAAGTCATTCACTCCTCATTCTGTTCATTGCAGAAAATGGGACATGACTTTGACCACTTAAACAATTGAGAATTGAATTATCAAACTCAAGTTATTCTAAAATTCTTCAATTTTGCTTATTGGTAATGAATATTATACCATGTGAACAAACACATCTAATTCAACAACTGAATGGTCACTAAGTCACTCACTCCTCATTTTGTTCAATGCAGAAAACGGTCATAACCGGACATGACTTAGACCACTTAAACAGTTGAGAATAGACATATTTGAATGAGAATATAAAATTCATCAAAACTTGATCAATTCTTGTTTAATTTTGAGGTACTGTTTCACAAACGTTTAAAATTCAACTTCACATGAGATACTGATCTTTGTTATTTACAGACATTCGAGCTTTAGACAACACATTCAGGCATTTATCATTAACACATATTAAATCTAGAAAGCCCCCCCCTAAATTTAAGCTTTTATCAACAAATTCGACAGTTCTGAAATTGTCAGTTGACTTTTTCAACTTTGACTTCCGAAATTGACTTTTTCAAATTTGACTTCCGAAATTGACTATTTCAAATTATTGACTTCCGAATTTTGACTTTTTCATGATTTGACTTCTGAAATTGTTCCTTATCAATTCTGACATGTCAAAAATGAATATCTTGGCCGTTTTTCTAAAAAATTCAATCTAATTAAGCTTTAAAGAATCCATTTTGATCAGTTTTTAGCATTAATTCCAGTTTTAATCAATTTCGACAATTTTTAACTACTTCTGAATTTTGACTATCGTGTCGAATTTGTGATTTTTAGATTGTAATCAGTTTATATCATAATCAATCATACACAGACACTATTTTCAGCATTATTATACCTAAATTTATCATCAATATTAAAACACCCTAAATTCGGAAACCCTAAATCTTATCGAATTTCCATTCGATCTCAATAACATAAAAAATCCTTTCCCAAAACCTGTTAAATGCATAATCACTTACGTTTGAGAAAAGAAGAAGAAGGTGATCGTTGTAATAAACTCAAAATCAAAGATTTGATCTTCTCTTCATTTTCGACAACAATTTCGGAATAAAAATGTTAGCCTTAAAATATGTCGACTTATACAGAATTACATTAGTTAACTATTTACTATATACGCAAGGACTAGAAACGACAATATAGGATAGTTAGGCGTATATAACCCCCTCTTTACTTCCTAAGAGGGGTGAGGATTCATTATTGTATTTTCTCATAAGAAGTGTGTGTGGTTTCTCTCTTCCATCACATACACATCTTTCCCTTTTTCTCTCATCATCAATAATATGGTTTTCTACTTGTTTAATCCTCCCCGACCTCCGGATCATCTCCAGTTAGTATTTCTTTTTAATTAACAATTAGTAATCTAATAATCAAAACAAGAACACCAAAGCAAACACAACACTTAATCCTAAAACGATCCGAATAAGATTCACTAAAACGACAAACAGCTACAAATTCAGATTATAATGACAAGTGATCACGAAGTTGATTTGGTATACCTTATTTGAGATTGAAGTGGGTTTCACGAAGGCGTCTACTTATTTCATCGTCGAGACTTCCTTCTATTTTCTACCCCTTTTCTTTAAACTCAATCTATCGATTGATGACTTGCTTGAACGTATACAGCTTATGATTAAGACTTGGATTATCTAGTTATACCTGATGTAAGGAGTTGCATTGTAGTACTCACGGGTTATAACTATCACTTAAAGGAGTTACGTTATGGTACTCAGTGTCACACGTAGATGTCGATGTGGATAGTTTCAAGAGGTGATGTACTTATTATACCTTTAGGACTTGGGTATAGAGTACTTATAGATTTAATCTTGCACCGCTCTTCAATCAACAACAGTGCAAGCTTAAATAACAAATTTAGGGGATTTTACTCCATTTTCAAGTTTGGTATATCGGGTTTACTTCACCAAGTGATCACAGCAATAGCCGACTGAATACGAGGTTGATAAGTTAGCCAGAGAGTTTAAAGGTTGAGATGTAATCACCAATTCTTACGGGATATTATTGTGCTATTCCAATACAACGGTACTTCACAATCTAAGCAAAATTCTCAAAGTTCTTCAACGACATTCATAACTTTTCAAGATTTGTGTTTATGACAAGAATTTCTCGTGTATATGTGCGTACACAACAATGATGCTTCCGAGGGTTCAAAACCATCATGGGGGAAAATGTGTACTTTGGTTACCATGTCAACTTCCAGGGGGAAGTAGTGTACACTACTTTACTTAGTATGGTTTATGAAGTATACTGCATTCGTGAGAAGAATTGTTGTTGATTTCTCGCATGTACCCCCGAACGAATATTCACCAAGACCCAATGACAAGTCGCAGCTGTACTTGGTGTGGCTTTTCTTCTATAAAATTCCGTTGTACATGTCAATGACATATAGAAGATGGTTTAAGCTACATCAAAGTTTCAGAATCTGCTCAAGATAGGGATGTTGGTTTGGGGGGAAGCTGATTCAGAAACTTCGCCAAAAAGAAGTCTAAGAAGAAAGATTTTCAAGACATGTTGCATGAATTAGGAGGAAGTTAATCCAACTCATGCATACTACAATGGTTTCAGAACAAGTAAAGACAATGAAGATCCAAGCAGGAGTACAAGCTTCAAGACCAGAAGAACTTAGAAGACATCTTCAGCTTTAGAAGCACTTGGGAAGACTTTATTTGTGTTGTAATTGTACTTGATAGGAATATTTTTAGTAATTCCGTATGTCCACATATTAGGAAAATATTTTTTGCCTTAAAATATATCGATTTATACGGAATTACATTAGTTAACTATTTACTATATACGCAAGGACTAGAAATGACAATATAGGATAGTTAGGCGTATATAACCCCCTCCTTACTTTCAAGGAAGGGTGGGGATTTATTATTGTATTTTCTCATAAGAAGTGTGTGTATGGTTTCTCTCTTCCATCACATACACATCTTTTCATTTTTCTCTCATCAGCAATAATATGGCTTTCTACTTGTTTAATCCTCCCCGACCTCCGGATCATGTCAATTTAGTATTTTTTATTATTAACAAAAAAGAAAATAAATAATGAATTATAATTCTTATTTATACCGTCCGAAATTAGAAGTTTGGAAAGTGACACTTTCGGTCCTTGGAGTTTTTCCTTTTGAATCTTTGTTTGAAAATTGATAGTTTTGGTCCTTGTAGTTTTTGATACCGGATAGTATTACCACAAATTTAAAAACTCCCCCTTGGAGTATGATCCCTTTGCACAGTTAGACTGTTAATGGAAAATTTCCTTTTCAAAGTCCAGATTTTCACAGAATAATGAAAAACTCCCCCTCGAAATTATACCATTTTTTATAAAACTATCAAATATTTGAGAGATCACTGTTTTTATTCGATTTTAAAAGCGAGGTGAAACTAAAATTTAGGTTTTGTATGTGAATGGAAATTCCAAAAACACGTGTTTTGTCAATAAGAACACATTTGTTATCAAAATAACTCCCCCTCAGATCATGATCCAGTATTTGATTTTGATTAAATTATGTTTTTGACCTTTTTCATTTTTTATTTTTGTATTTGATTTTAGTATTTGAAATGCATTAAGGAAATATTTTTGGGTTTTTATATTTTTCAATTTTTATTTTGTTTTTGAAAAATTTATTTACAAGTTTTGATGTATGATCTTTTTCAAGGAGATAACTTTGCCAGACCTTTTAACTGTGTTCGAGTCATACATCTCATTTCAATGCGATGAACTAAGTACTCAAAGCGTTCTATGGAATAGCTTTAGTAAATAGATCCACAAGTTGGTATTCAGTTCCGACAAAGTATAATTCCATCGTACCCTTTTCAACGTATTTTTTAATAAAATGATACCGAATGTTTATGTGTTTTGTATGCAAATGCTGAACCAGATTGCATGAAATAGCGATAACGCTCTTTGAATCGCAATACATTGGTATTTTCTTATACTTGTAGCCATAGTCCAGTAGTTGTGTAAGCATCCAAATGACTTGTGCACAACACGCAGACAAGGATACATATTCAGCTTCAGGTGTGGACATCGCAGTATAATCTTGCTTTTTCGAACTCCAGCTTACGAGCCTCTCACCTAGAAATTGTATGCCTCTTGAAGTGCTTTTGCAATCGTCTTTACATCCTGCATGGTCTGCGTCTGAATAGACTGGCTGTTAGATACATGAGCCCTCCAATCATTCGACGATAAGTCATTTGATCAGTAGGAGTGCCTTGTAAATTAGCATCCAATCTCTCAGTTGCCATATGTGTGCTCATGGAGACACATTAATCCATACCATGTTTCTTTAAAAGCTCAATTACGTATTATGACTGACTAATTAATATGCCACGGGGTGATTGATGAACTTAAAGTCCAAAAAAAAACTTAAGTTCACCCATCATAGACATTTCAAAGTTACTTTTCATAAGGTTCGCAAAACGTTTAGAAACATCTGGATTTGTAGACCCAAAAATGATGTCATCGACATATACTTGAACAAGTAATATGTCTCCCCTGTGACGTCGTGTAAACAAAGTCAGGTCAACAATACCTTTAGTAAAATGGTGTTCTATTAGGAATGAAGACAGTTTGTCATACCATGCTCGTGGAGCTTGTTTGAGAGTGCTTTCTTCAACCTGTAGACATGGTTTAGAAAGTCTGGATCGACAAATACATCAGGTTGGCTAACGTAAACTTCCTCTTTCAATGGACCATTGAGAAATGCAGTCTTAACATCCATCTGAAATATTGTAATATTCTTATGTGCAGCAAAAGCAACAAACATCCGAACGGCTTCAAGACGAGCAACCGGAGCAAAGGATTCCTGAAAATCAATGCCTTCTTCTTGTTTGTAACCCTTCGCAACTAGACGGGATTTTTTTCAAATGACAATATTTTCTGCATCACTTTTATTCTTCCAGAGCCATTTGACAGCAAAGATATTCTTTCCAACTAGTTTATGAACTAGTTCCCAAACATCTAGTCTCTCAAATTGATGCAGCTCATCTTGCATTGATTCTATCCAACTGTGATCTGACATAGCTTCTTTGATGTTCTTTGGCTCAATGGTACTGACGGTTAATGCATACATATATACTTCAAGATTAGTTTGAAGTCTTTTTCGAGTCATCACAGGTTTGGATTGGTCACCAATTACTTGTTTTAAAGGATGAGCTTTTGTCTAAATGTGTGTAGAGGGTTGTACTTGGTGGAACTCATGCATATTTAATTCATCTAAAGTTATTGATGATCCAGCTTTAGAAAAGTTTGAAGCATCATATGGAGTCAACAACGTATTGCCATCAAGTTCTACTGAGTCTTCTTAATGGACTTCATCAGCCGCATTCAAAGAGATTGAAGAAGTTTGTTCATCGGATGTAGTTACAATGGGAGGAGCCTCGTGTTCTTCAATAAAGATTGACGATGTCGAAGGTGAGTTGATAATGCCCAAATTATACATGTTTTCTATGGCGTTATTTGTATATATTTTATCATTTCTCATGAACTTTCAATACTTAATAGCTTAAATTGCTTGCAGGTTCACTTGAAGACATCCCGAGGTTAAATACATCAAAATCAAATATTTACATGGTAAAGAACTCATCATTTAAGAAAAGACCAACAATCAAGCTCAAAGTGCCAAATGTGCGCCGCACTTACCATTTGTGCGCCACACTTGCCTTCAAGTCAAAGACAGTCAAATTCGCATTAACTCAACAAGTACGATGCACAATTTCCTTTATGTGACGCACTTTCCATCTGATATGAAGAATTAATGAAGACTTAAATGCTATTTCATTAACACCCCAAGTACGCCGCACATATTCTCTTGTGCGCCGCACTTATTCTATAACATTTAATTTTCCTGCATTTAATCACCAAGTGCGCCGCACAAACTTTTGTGTGCGCCGCACTTTCACCTGAATTTTAGCCTATAATAGAGCCTTAAAATCTCCCATTTTCACACCATCACACAAACAAATCCCATCTGATTTTACAACTTATAATATGTGTTTTTGGTGATCTTGGCTTGACAAACCAAGGATCCAAACACCCCTTTAAACCACCATTAACTACCACCACTCTCCACCCTTAATTCCCAGGTTTTGATCCATCAAAGAAGCATAATAAAAGTGTTTATTCGAATCTATAATCGATTGTGACAGAATTGTTCATAGTTTCTGGATTTTGCTTTGAATATAATAAGATGTTCTTGAGAAATTCTTGTGAAATCACCATATTTTGCTCTTGAAGTCGGTATAAACCTTGTTACTCTTTTGAATATGATCTTTATTGAATTCATGATGAATGTTATGTGTTGTGTTACTTTGATTACGAAGTAGTAATCTTATGTTTGTTTGGGCATAATGTGATCTTTGATATGGAGCGTTTGGATTTATGTTTATTGAATTGGTAAAACATATTTCATATAAGAATATAGGCCGAAAGGGTTCTTTTATATATGTGTTTTATCATTCCACTTAATATATTGATTATAATAACTTATAAAGGCCGAGAGGATTTGTTGTTATTAATCGATATACTCACTAGTTATATTTAAAGGCCGAAAGGATTTATAACTTGTGATAACTCTATTTTCTAAACCTATAAACACTATTCCAAACACATCATTATCTAAGTGATCATTGCCTAAACAAACATACCTTAATCATTTGATTGAATCATCTTTTAATCACTTTCTTTACAACATTCGATATACCCAAGATTTGGTTAATTTGATCCGTGACAATCTTATTAACCTTAGCACCGTAATTATAAACTGTGAAAACTTCAATTCCCGTGGAACGACCTGGACTTACCTAAAGCTATACTATACACGAACGGGTATACTTCCCGAGTGTTGTGTTTTTAGTAAAAATCGATATTTCTAGTATTATAAATTTAAAACTTGTAAAAAACATACATTAAGTTTTTGGCGCCGCTGTCGGGGAATTGTTTAAGTTGTTATCAGTTTGTTGCTTATTTCTGGTGCTATTTTGTTTCACAAAATTTTCAAACTCGCCGTATCGTTTTCTGGCAAACGGAACCCAATTTTTTTCTTTTCTTCAGGAAGTACGCCGCACATCCTATTTGTGCGCCGGTTTCCCTGAAAACCCAGGAAGTACGCTGTACTTTACCCAAGTACGTCGTACTTTCTGCAAATTTTCACAAACAAAATCTTATTTCAAAAACCAAAACCCCCAATCTGCTAGTCTTAGGTTCTATAATCATTTGGAATTGTATTTTATCTGATTATATGCCTTGTGTATTTGTAATTATCTAGTTTATCATAATATTCGTAAAAAAACATAAAATTTCCAGAAAAGGCGACGCACTTTTCCTAAGTACGCCGCACTCTTTTGATCTATTTTTTTAATCTATTTACCCTTATTTTCTATATATATAATAAAAACTAAAATATATCTAATATATAAAAATCTATAAATAAATAAAAAGTATAAAAAAATATATGAAAATAATTTACTTTATTTTGAATATTATCCTATTAGCCTTAATTATATACATAAAAATGTTTTTTTGCAAAATGTTTAATGTATGTATAAATCCCCGATCTTTTGGAAAACAACTTGTAAATCTAATATATAGATTTAATAAAAGTTTAAAAACAAAGACTTATAAGATTAATACTATCCAGAAAGAATTCGTCGAGAAAGAATCAGTCAAATCTTCATCTCAAAATTCTACCGTTAATGACTTTGTCATCATAAATATACCTGAAGAGGATGTTGAACCCAAAAAAATAATTCTTGATCCCGATGATCAACCTATGTGAGAAAGTGCTAAGATTGTAGCACCGACTCCTAATTCTGTCATTATTCAACTCGATGTTGATGACAACTTTGTTATCAATAGTACTCACTTAAATATGATTCGGGAAAACAAATTTGATGGTTATTTGCGGGCCGATCCGCATGACCACATCCGTCGCAATCTGCAACATGTTCAGATACGGTGAAACGCAGAGTGAAGCTGTTAACCTTTTGATATTTCCTTTTTCCTTGTGCGATGAAGTTAAAACATGGTTTAATGAACTTAATGAAGACTCTATAACATCGTGGGAACAAATGAGAAAATCTTTTATAAGCAGATTCTTTCCACCTTCGTTATTTAACAGTCTCTTACTTGAAATCAGAAATTTATCCCAAAACGTATGTGAAAGTCTAACCGACGCTTGGTTACGACTTAAGAGCGTGCTTCGGAAATCTCAAGGGCACGGTCTGACTAAGGGAGCTATTATTCAAATATTCTATTACGGTCTAGACGAACCCACTCAAGGAATCCTGGACGTAACAGCCGGAGGAATCTTCCTCTATAAAAGTCCAAATCAAGCTTTTCAATTTCTCGAGGACAAAGTCCTTTTCGAACATGATTGGCCCATTAAATCTAAAAACGAACATCATCAAAAATCTGTTTCCTTCGCCGATAGAAGTAATAGTAATGATGATAACCCTCGATTAATGGAAAAACTGAAAGCTCTAACTATAAAAATGGATTCTCAATTCCAGAGCTTAAAAGAAGAATTACATGATATGCGTAAGAAATATGATGACCTTAGAGATAACCACGCTTCTAAGAACGATGACACGTCGATGTGTGAACGTCATGAAGAAAATTACATTCAATGTAAAGGTAATAAAGACCGAAATTCTCATGATTCGCATTCTCACCAATCCCATTATAATCGTAATGATTCTGAGAAATCGCTCACCGAATTAAACAATGATGTGAGAAATGACCTTGAAGATTTCAAAAGATGTATCCATAGCATGAGAACTGTTCATGATAAACTTTTTGCCAGAGACGATGGTAAAACCACCGATGTTTTACCTAAGAAAAAGTCCAAACCTATCAACCAAGAACCTCAATCTAAAACAGATTTTGAAAAATCAATCAACAAATTCTTGGATGGTCAAAGAGTTACAAATATGTTTTTCAAAAATAATGTTAAAGATATGATTTTAAAGATGAAGAAAACTGAAAAGAATTTCCGAACTAAAATTAAAAATATGGAAAGAAAAATAGTTGAGTGGTCGAAGTCTCAAAACGTCTCTTCAAAACAAACCGAGAGGATTGATCCACCTCCTCCTCAAGCTCAAACCGAGCAAGTGAATTCCGTATTCATCAGGAGTGGAAAGTCCGATGATTCTCCAAAAACTCAAAAAGATTCACCACCTCCTATTATCGTTATCAATAAAATCGGAAAAGATAAACCTATTAAAACATCAAAAAGGGACTATCAAGTGGTTAAAACAAATGAATATCCATTCCGTGAGTACATACCAAAGACTCCATACCCTCAACGTTTAAATATGGATCATTCTCACTTGAACCGTATTGTCAAGGTATCTTAAATCAAGTTGAGCATAACAAAAAGAATAGTAGTAGTAGTAATAGTAAATAATAATAAACCTATAAAATACAAATATATGTATATATATATACACACATATATATAACAAAAAATTTTGCAGTTTGATAAGTTTGATGTGCATGGGCCCGTGTATTTCGTACTCGATTTTTGCATCCAAAAAGAAATTTATCAAACTTTGTGGGTGTGTTCGCTGGAAACCCTCACGAGACTATAACTCATCCACTCAGGACACTGAGGGGTTTTAAGGCTTGTTGCATGCGCTAAATGCAACCGTGGTGCCTACAAAAGTGCGCTTTTGTATTCAATGTTTTTCTTGTAGTTGTGTTTATTACGCAGATTAAATAGAACAAGTGGAGCTTGGAGTGGTGGTTGGCATTTTACACTTGGAAACTTATATAATTGGAGCATTATATTACATGTGGTAGAATACACATGCTTGGCGTTCCGTTTCACGCCATATTTTTCAGAATTCAACAGAGAAATTAAGAAACCCGGGAAGTATCGTTTTCCCTTAATTTTCCCTATTTTCTAAATTTATTAGTTCTCACATTGAGGGCAATGTTCAACTTAAGTGTGGAGGGGTAGCAAATAGGAAAAATTAATCATGTCCCTCCATGTTTGCCCTGCAGAAATTTTCAAACTTTCAACTGATATTTTCTAGAAAATTTAAAAATTTATATATTGCTTTCCCAAAAAGTTAAAAAATGCATACGCTTAGTAAGGCAAATCCAACCGGATTGACATTTTAACTAGCACAAAATCAACCCACTAAAATTGTAAGGATTTAGAACTTAAGGAATTCGGGTATCCATCTTTGATACCCAATATAATTTTTGCCTTTAGCTTGTTCGAGTTAGGGTTGAATGCAGTCATATGTGTCTATTCCGTCGTTATGGTTGTGTACGTATGGTCTTTGTCGCCTTTTTAGAAACATTGGTATTGGTATAAACTTATATGAGTGGGCTGGTAATTTAGTAGCTTCAGAACTTGTGCTTGATCATCATTTACTAGACTGCAGTGAGGTTAATTTATAGACAAAGTCGTATGATAAGAGGTGAAATAAATCCCTATGCAATCATGTATCTGTAGCACTCGCTTTTAGTGTTGAGATCCCAAAGTATCCCAAGAGCAAGAAAAATATGCTCGATGAAGAAGAAGTTTTGTGCCAGCCTTAGTTATCACAGTATCATGATGAAAAAAAAGGAAAAAAAGAGAAAAGAAAAAAATAATAAAGTTCGAAGTATAAGGCAAAGTTCTGGCACATGGAATCAAGTATTTTCTATTCACCCTCATCATTATCATGTTTTGCCTCTTTGAGATTTTTGTCTAGGTGCTCATGTCGCAACGGGCATGTTTATGTGTCTAGTGCAAGCATATGGTAGCGACCTAAATTATGTATGTGCAATTGAGTGACTTCACAAATATAAAACCCTATCTGAGTAACCCGTGTGAATTCAAAAACAAACACTTTCCTTATGTGAGGTGCTCTGTTATATGTCTGTGCCTGAAAAGTTATAAAACTAGTAAACACTTGTTAATGCTAAAATGATTTTTTTTCTCCACGTCACGATAAATGATCTTGTTTTCTCGCTTCGATTGCTTGAGGGTTAAGCAATAAGCTAAGTGTGGAGAGATTTGATAACACCCAAATTATACATGTTTTGTATGGCGTTATTTGTATATATTTTATCATTTCTCGTGAACTTTCGATACTTAATAGATTAAACTGCTTGCAGGTTCACTTGAAGACATCCAAAGGTTAAATAAATCAAAATCAAATATTTACACAGTAAAGAACTCATCATTCAAGAAAAGATCAACAATCAAGCTCAAAGTGCCAAATGTGCGCCACACTTACCATTTGTGCGCCGCACTTACCTTCAAATCAAAGACAGTCAAATTCACATTAACTCAACAAGTACGCCGCATAATTTCCTTTGTGCGCCGCACTTTCCATCTGGTATGAAGAATTAATGAAGACTTAAATGCTATTGCATTAACACCCCAAGTACGCCGCACATATTCTCTTGTGCGCCGCACTTATTCTATAGCATTTAATTTCCATGCATTTAATCACCAAGTGCGCCGCATAAACTTTTGTGTGCGTTGCACTTTCACCCGAATTTCAGCCTATAAATAGAGCCTCAAAATCTCTCATTTTCACACCATCACACAAACAAATCCCATCCAATTTTACAACTTAGAATAGGTGTTTTTGGTGATCTTGGCTTGAGAAAACCAAGGATCCAAACACCCCTTCAAACCACCATCACCACCATCGACTACCACCACTCTCCACCATCAATTCCCAAGTTTTGATCCATCAAAGAAGCATAATATAAGTTTTTATTCGAATCTATAATCGATTATGATAGAATTGTTCATAGTTTCCGGATTTTGATTTGAATATAATAAGATGTTCTTGGGAAATTCTTGTGAAATCACCATATTTTGCTCTTAAAGTCGGTATAAACCTTGTTACTCTTTTGAAAATGATCTTTATTGAATTCATAATGAATGTTATGTGTTGTGTTACTTTGATTATGGAGTAGTAATCTTATGTTTGTTTGGGCATAATGTGATCTTTGATATGGAGCGTTTGGATTTGTGTTTATTGAATTGGTAAAACATATTTTATATAAGAATATAGGCCGAAAGGGTTCTTTTTTATATGTGTTTTATCATTCCACTTAATATATTGATTATAATAACTTATAAAGGCCGAGAGGGTTAGTTGTTATTAATCGATATAATCACTAGTTATATTTAAAGGCCGAAAGGATTTATAACTTATGATAACTCTATTTTCTAAACTTATAAATACTATTCCAAACACATCATTATCTAAGTGATCTTTGCCTATATAAACATACCTTAATTATTTGATTGAATCATCTTTTAATCACTTTCTTTACAACATTTGATATATGCAAGATTTGGTTAATTTGATCCGTGGCAATCTTATTAACCTTAGCACCTTAATTATAAAATATAAAAACTTCAATTCACATGGAACGACCTTGACTTACCTAAATCTATACTATACATGAACGGGTATACTTCCTTTGTTATGCAATTAGGCTAAGTCGAATAATTTTCAATTTTAGCTTGCAGATTTTTTGTTTACCTTTGGAGTAAGTTTTGCCTTTTGAAGGCCTCTCAAGGTATAAGTAACTCTTTTACTGCATTCCTTGCCCATATCCTGAAACCAAACTCATGTAAAAACCCAATCCATTAAAATTAAATGGTCATTGCTATGGTTTTCATCTTGGAATGATTTTAAGTTTTAGTTTTGAGCAACAAAAACACAGTTTTATAGTTTAGTGTTTCACTTAAAAAAACAACTCCGCCTGTTTAAGGATAAGAGTGATACCGTCAAGTATAATTTCAGGTTAACATGAAAATACATAACGTAAGCAACAACGCATAAAACAATACTATTTTAATAAAAATAAAGAATCGCTGCAAGAGCCGCTTACCAGTGGTTTAGTGTATGTTGCCATCAGATAATTCAAACTAAATTCTTTCAAAAAAAAATCTGCACCTAGTTTCCAGTTACCTGATACAAAAGATCTCATCAGATAAGCAATAAAGCACCATAAATATTCATAACACTTAGTCCTAGAAAGCATTAAAAAAAGTTTCAACTACTGCACCTAATTAAAATAAACTGAAGCCATTTTGACCCATTACCAAACCTCGCTTGTATTAAAGATATGGATAAAACCAAAAGCACGTATATCTATTACAACTCGATCTAATTACAATAGGACCTCTAAAAATGAGTAAACGATAATAAATTCCTACAAATCAACCACTGACGTTGTCGAAATTGATGAAAACATGATGATCACTTCCGAAATTGCTCAAACAAGTCAAAAACTATCACGTCTTATCCATTTTTGATGTCAAAAACAAGTGTAATTATGATGTAGGATGTCAAAAATGCTCAAGAAGCTCAAATATCACTCGAACGTACCAAAATCCATCGAATTTGAATCACGTCATTCTCGAACATGATCTCGATCATAAATACGAACACTCTTAATCTCTATTGGCGTATGATACCACTAGTTAGGTCTTGATTTAGCTTGAATAACACGATATTGAATGATATAGAATAGAGAGAATTAAGAGAGGAAGACAAGTCTTTCACAATTTCCAAATTTTATAACAAAAGAGAAAAAAGGAAGGAAATGAGTTTGTTACCAGCCTTAACCACCTACTAATATAAATAATGGACTTACACAGCTCATTTGGGGCCAAGCACATGGTAAACGTCAGATACATAGCATAGTACATCCCACCGTATTACTGCGGTGGATTCTCTTAGATTTTAACAATAACAGATTTAATTCCCTGTCAAAAATCCTTAAGTGTTGTAACCATCACGAACAAATCTAATTCGAAATCTAGAAGAAATATAAGAATATAGATAGAAATTTCGACCTATTTACATATGAAAAGGGGTTTTATTCAGGTTAATGTTTTCCTTGTTTAGCGAAATAGATTCAATAACAGTGAATCTATTATAAGTTTATTGGACTTATGGAAGTTTTAGCAAAATAGATTCAAAAACATTGAATCTATTATGGGGTGCTTGGATGAGATGGCTTTTTCTTCTTATGTCAAAAATAAGAAGGAAAAGATGCTAACAATGGCAGCTTACTTGGTTTAGTCACATGATGTGGCACACCTTATGTGGATTTTTCCATTGTCGTAAAAGAGTTTAAAAGCAGATAATTTACTGGTTACTTGTTGTACAGGTAATTAGATACATATAACAGAAAAGTAATTTGAGGTCATTATATCAAAGATGAATTCCAAAGTATACAACATAGAAGAAAAGTTGAATACACTATGATGCAATTAGTTCATTATTTCACCTTCCCAATGATGTATGCGAGCGTTTTTTTTGCCAGGTGAGAGTTTAGTACCTTCAAAGAAAAGATGCCCTTAGTTTGTCGTTAACTGTACATAGATACACCGAAAGCTCAATAGTTTCATAAGAGGATAATCTAAAAAGCTACTCACATACATATAATAGCATTTTAATGTGTTGGATTTGAGAGTAATTATATGATATTGCATCAGCCATAATCAATAGTAATAATAACAGGGTGTCTAACAAATCAGGCTTCTTCAGAAAATTTAAGTGTGCGGATGTGATCTTGTCATTTATTTTACCCATCCATAATCAGTTTTCATTTCTAGAAGTTTGTATGACTTGCGTAATACTTAAATAGTTGTTTTATTCTCTTGACACCTAAAACTAACTGTTGAAATATTTTAAGACGTAATGATCCTTGATAACTACTTTCAGCGCGCAGTTCCAAACACCTCTAAATCTATATGTCATATCTTGAAAATCTATGACTGCAGTTACACTTTTGTTTTTGACAACAAAAAACAAATATTACCTACACAACTGATAAAACGTACGATCTGGAATGCACACTTTGAATCTCTTCCATCGTAGTGGTTCTAATATTTTCAAGTTGTATGATCTCAGACCCTTAAAACTGCAAGAAAATTGTTATTATCACAATACTCATATGAGACAACTTAAGGCTCGCCCTTTTTGAGTGTTGTTCATGTAACATCCACTTCATTAACGTATGCCATGTCAGCAAATTTGGACCAAACTTACATTGTTATGCAATTAGGCTAAGTCGAATAATTTTCAATTTTAGCTTGCAGATTTTTTGTTTACCTTTGGAGTAAGTTTTGCCTTTTGAAGGCCTCTCAAGGTATAAGTAACTCTTTTACTGCATTCCTTGCCCATATCCTGAAACCAAACTCATGTAAAAACCCAATCCATTAAAATTAAATGGTCATTGCTATGGTTTTCATCTTGGAATGATTTTAAGTTTTAGTTTTGAGCAACAAAAACATAGTTTTATAGTTTAGTGTTTCACTTAAAAAAACAACTCCGCCTGTTTAAGGATAAGAGTGATACCGTCAAGTATAATTTCAGGTTAACATGAAAATACATAACGTAAGCAACAACGCATAAAACAATACTGTTTTAATAAAAATAAAGAATCGGTGTAAGAGCCGCTTACCAAGGGTTTAGTGTATGTTGCCATCAGATAATTCAAACTAAATTCTTTCAAAAAAAATTGTACCTAGTTTCCAGTTACCTGATACAAAAAGATCTCATCAGATAAGCAATAAAGCACCATAAATTTTCACAACACTTAGTCCTAGAAAGCATTAAAAAAAGTTCAACTACTGCACCTAATTAAAACAAACTGAAGCCATTTTGACCCATTACCCAACCTCGCTTGTATTAAAGATATGGATAAACTCGTACAAAATATGAGAACATACCTAGAACTTAAGATTGTTACAGAGCTCAAACATAGTGAGCTTCAAGAAGCTACGTTGTTTCATTTCATTAATGGCCTCGGTAGACCGAATGATGACTGACTGAGACTCGTTATGAACATGAACCACAAAATCCCCTGAAACAAAGATATCAAAATTTTAAACTGAAACTCACTATTATAACAAAAAAAGGTTAAAAAGTTGAATAGAAAAACACTTCCCATGCACCTGCGTTTACCACCTTTAATTGAACACGTTAGTCCATTGAAGATGCCTTTTCTGTCTATTGCTCAAAAAACTTCTCATTATCTTCATGCAACCACTGAAAATGTGTTTAATCATAGATCGGTAAGAACTTTCATGATATTCAGTATGGTGGTTTTTGTGTTCTCAAAACCACAAAAGTAAAAGAAAAATCAGAACGTTTAACCCATTATATACAAAGCCGGAGATATTATATGTTTCAAACATCAATTGCACCAATCGTTCTCTAACAACCTGTAAGAAAAAGAAAATTCATTAAACTTGATATAGAAAAATAAAGAAACATCACACGTTCACATCATAAACAGAACATAAGATCTTCCTTTATTACAGTAATTCATGCAACAAAAGACAAATAAACATAAACAAAACAAAGAAAAAGTAAAGGATTCGGGTCTGTTAAATCCTTCTGAAGTAAAGTTTTCTGTGTAGCTATAGTTCTTCTCTTAACGTAGCAACATACTGTAAAAAAACCATTGTATTAGCTCCATGACCAATAAAATTTAAGACAACATTGATAGCCTTAAGGGAGTGTTCGGGATGCTCATAAAAACTAAAAAAGATAATGCCTATGAAAATTAATAGCATTCTAAAACAACTAACTCAACCTTAAATATTCACATAGACGGTTTACATCAGCCACTCCAAACACCCTCAAAATGACTTAACTATTAATCAAAATGCAATAGGAAATAAACGTTACATACTTTAAACTTTTAATAGCCAATCTCAAACACGGCATAAAATGAGCATGTATTTCACAATAGAGTGTAATCAATAAGACGTTAAATGAAAAGGGCTAATGTTATATAATAGCAATGCCCGCTTTATGTTTAAAGGGCATACATACAAAAGTTTCACTTTATATTGTTGTTGTGGAGTAGCTGCCAACAATCTTTTTAGATTGAACTCGGTTTTAATCAATCCCATCCTCATTGAAACCCTACAAAATTCATTTTTAACACATTAGTTGCATCAAAATGGAACATACTTTAACCTCTTTATCATTTTATACTAACATTGTTTTTCTTTTCTTCATCGTAAAAATTCATGAAAGAAGACTAACACACATACCTCACTGCTATGATTTGGGTCATTAGTTTTGATGATGTGATTATAATCCGTATAAAGCACTCCACCTCATGTTCCTTTTCCTTCACCGCCACCTGAAAAGAGTCTTATTGTTAAAGATGATGAATAAATATGTAACCCTTTATATACTCCGAATATATTAGGATACAATTACTCATTTGTTTGTTCTAGCTTGTTACCACTATTATTCTAAAAATCAGCTGTTTTGTTATTATGACACAAAATATCACACATACACATTAAAAATTAAAGCTTTACATAAAAACACAATAAATATCAAATCTCCAATTGAATCACATATGTGTAGTTTTTGTAAATCTCTAATTGATCTAAATTGTTTACCTTTCAAACCGAAATCAAGTATTTTTCATCTGCAACTAATCAATCGAATCAAGATTCTTAATGAAAACTAAACACAATTTGTTCTAACTGATAAAAATCTGAAAAGACTAAAACAAAGAGATTGTATATTTAATTGTAAATAAAATCCAATCAAATTTAAAATCATACAAACCTGGTTAAAGATTGTATATCCGTTGTATCATCATAACCCTAATTTCAATCATCATATAGTGGTGGTGTTGAATTAGAAATCGCCAGTAATGAAGCCATAAAACCTAATTAAAAAATACACCTCCGATCATTGATGATTAGGGTAAAAAATAAAGAGAATGTGAGCCGTATACATGGTATGAAGGACTTTGTTATTAAGAGAATGATGGCTAATTTTTGGGAACTGATATGCTTCTAGCAGAATACATTTGAATTCAAAATGACATGTTGATTTGGTGTTTATTGTTTTTATTTTTCAAATGTAATCACAATTCAAGAGCTGCGCTAGTGGTTTAGGAATTTGTCTATTTACTCATTATCCTGAGTTCGAGTCCTGCCATACCCTTTTTGATACGAAATTATTTACAAGATGCATACGTGGCTTAAAAAATGCTTAGGTGGCTTTCTTGGCTGCCTATGTGGATTAAAAAATGCGTGGGTGTCTTTAATAGGTGATGAATTGGATTAAATTGTGGATGAGGTGGCATTCTTTGGTGATTATGTGGCATTTAAGTTGCATGAGATACCTTTGTGATGTATCCTGTATTAAACTAATCACATTTCATAGCAACAAAGTGAGTTTTAAACATATATATAAAGCAATATAAAGAACAAGTTTAAAACACACAGAAGTACTTTTCAACGTATATGTTCTTATTAGAATCAAATAAAGAATCTATGACACACCTTGCTTGTGGCATAGCAAGGTGGTTGAATGACAATTGATGTGTTATCTTCTTCGAACTTAAACTCTTAACCAAAGTTAAAAGATTAAGAAAACAAACTACTTATGACTAGAACTGAAGCTTCCGCTTCAGCTTCAGCAGTTCTGTTCAGTTTGTTTGAGAGATACAAGAGCTCTTCAATGCGTTTTGCATTAATTGGAAGAGATGTCTCTTTACTCTTAATATCCCTTTCCTTTTATAGGCAAGGGGATTAGGGTTTACAAGTTTAACCTAGACTACGTGGCAAGCATTAAATGGGTGGTTGAACTGCCATTTAATGCACGTTTGCTTTCTAGTACTAGGTATAGTCCTTTAAGAAAAGTTGTTGTTCTTCTATACCAACTTTAGAAGTTACTTTCTCAAGGAGATCTGCTTTATTCTTTTTGACATAAAGATATCTTTTTCCCACCTTGTAAACCTTCTAGAAGTGAAACATTTCATTTCAACTTTTGTTAAGGAGATAGACATCGTCCAGCTTAGAATTGTCAGCCAAGCTGGACTGAAGCTCTTACTAAGGTCTTCTTCAGTTTCTGTACCACCTCATAAACTGAAGTGAAGATAATCTTGATCTTCTAAGTACCCGAAGAACTGGAGCTGAAACTTTTCTTCAGCGTCTCAAGCTGACACTCTTTAGCTTGACTTATACTTAGGGGATTTTATGTTTAAATCTACTGAGAGACTGAAGGGCTCAGGAACTGAACCCAAGAATCTCCCCTTATTTGAATATACAAATAGCCTAAGTTTAAATCAGTAGTAAGTGAGCAAAACAACTTCTTATTACACTACGGATATAAATTGAACAACATAAACTGATAACCTTTCATTCTAACTTTCATTACAAAACAAATTCAAAAGATAAAGTTATTGTAAAAGATTACATTCCACTACCTTAGCTGCTCAATGACTCTCATCTGCTAGAGTGGGTTTAGGTTTCTCTTATCAACTTCAGCAAGCAGAAAGGAGCTGAAGGTCCTGGCATGATCATCCAGCCCAGGACCTTGATGACGTCTGAAGAAGATTTCTTGTACGGTGTACATCATTGTATTTGGGAAATCTTTTAGGTCTTCAATGGTAACAAAGTCTTATCTATGGTAGGAGTTGAACATGATCATACCAAGGACATGTTCATTTAGCACAGCACCAGCTAAATGATCTTCATACTGAACTAATGACTTAAGCCTTTTGTTTGCTTTGAAGTAGTCGTGGATGTCATCAACATGTTTTCTCTTCTTGTTTGCATGATCATTTAGTTTGTCGAGAGGGTCCAGTTCACTTAGAGGAATATCCAAGTTTATACCTAGTTTTGCTTCAGTTGTGTGAATGTAGTCCATTCTTGTACGTATCTCATAGATGGTTGTCCATCCTTTTCCAGTTCTGTTGGGACATGCATTCGTCACTTCTCTCCATTCACCAAGGTGTAGATCACTGGCTTTGAAATTTGGAATAATTTCACTTGTACCATCCTCTTTATACACTTTAAGTGTAATTGGACCCTTTCTTGTCAAGACATCACAGTTGGTGATTCTTGATTCTGCTCTTCTATTTAGCATTTTGTCATAGTATCTATCATACTGTAACTTGTCATTGTAGTACTTGTTCACCACCTCTAGACCAAGAAGATCAACCAGCTCTTCTTTTCTTACCCCACTTTTACGTTTAGCTGCTTCAGCTTTGGCCTCTTCCTCTATTTTCTTTTGTTGATTGATTTGTTCTTCAGTTAGATGAATATGCTTCCCATGTTCAGCGACAAAATCAAACTTCTTTACTTTCTTTATTCTAGAGGATTCAACCATAGACCTAGTCACGTGAGTTTCATCAACATCAGAATCACTGTTAGTACTCTCTTTCTCAGCCTCCTCTGAAGACAAGGCCTTTTTCCCTTGTCTTTCTTGATATGCTCCCCTTAGGTTGAGAGGAGCTTTTTTTGGTGGACTTTGTAGAAAAGGATATTGCATTTGAGTTGTGGTGGTTGTGATGACTGGAGGAATGATTGGTGTTGTAGGTGGTGGTTTTAGTTTTGATTGTTGTTTGGTCAGGTTTGCATTCTTTGTAGCTTTTCTTTGGAATAACCGAGAGATGGTGGCTTAATTTGTGATCTTCTCCACCTCAGCAAGTTGAGTGCCAGCTTGGCCTGCTGAAGAAACACTGTTATCTTTAGTTTTCTTTGATGCAATAGCCTAAGCAAACTAATTCAAGGCATTAATGATTTGTGAAGTAGACTTGAAAGAGCATCCAAGGTTTTGAGTTTAGCCTGAATCACTTAAACTAGTGTTGGTACTAAAAGAAATTCTACTGGGAGTTCCCATTAAAGTGTCTTCCATTCAGCAACCTGGGATGTAAGACTTTTGACAGTCTAGGTAAAGTCTTCCAGCTTGGTGGGAATTTCTTTCAATTCTCCTGGCAGCTCAATTTCCAAATTATGAACTTGTTTCTTTAGGCCTTTTACTTCTTCAACTAGTTCATTAAACTTGGAGGGGAGTTCCTTCAGCTCAGTTGGTAGTGAGCTGCTAAAATCATGAGCAGATAAAATCTTTAAGAATTTAGTTTGTAAAGACTTTACCAGAAGCTCATTAAGTTGTCCTATGTTGGGAAAGGAGGGTTAAGCTCTAAGGAGAGCAGCTTCAGCTT